>JABXJD010002607.1:0-48600 GCA_013375575.1 Percina caprodes | reverse complement strand
GGATGTGCTGTGCTGCACCGCATCCATCATGAGCCTGTGCGTAATATCCATCGACCGCTACATCGGAGTGAGCTACCCGCTTCAGTACCCGGGCATCGTGACGGAGAAGCGTGCTCTGCTGGCCATGCTCGGGGTGTGGGTGCTGTCGGTGGTCATCTCCATCGGACCTTTGCTCGGGTGGAAGCAGCCGCCGTCGCCGGACGACACGGTGTGCCCCATCACAGAGGAGCCGTTTTACGCGCTCTTTTCCTCCCTCGGCTCCTTCTACATCCCTCTCATCGTGATTTTGGTTATGTACTGCAGAGTGTACATAGTCGCCAAACGGACCACAAAGAACCTGGAAGCCGGTGTGATGCGCGAGAGGATGAACTCGGGAGAGCTGACCCTCAGGATCCACAAGGGTTCTCAGGTGCAGGAGGAGCCCGGCAGTTCAAGCACCGGCAAGGGCCGCGCGCACCAAGCCAGAAGTTCCCTCACGGTAAAACTTCTGAAATTCTCCCGGGAGAAGAAAGCAGCAAAAACTTTGGGAGTTGTGGTCGGCATGTTTACGCTTTGTTGGCTTCCCTTCTTTCTCGCTTTACCAATAGGTAAGTTCAATAGGTAGGGCTATGATATACTGTCATAAATGAAACAAAAACACAACCCCCAGTCATTTTCCTCACACTCCGGTTTAAAAACTTATATTGGCTGTATTAAATTAGCTAACGAGACCTGCAGAAAATACATTACAGTGATCTAAAAGTCTGTAGGAAGTTAAACTGAGGCAGTTAAAGGCTGCATGTCTTGTAAATCATATCTTTTTTCTGGCACTGGGAACATCTCCTGGGTAGCATTTAGTGTTCTGAATTGTCACCACATCTATGTGTGGGCTATGATATACTGTAGTGGTCATTTAATAGACTAGGCTACCACAGGAGTAAAAAAAATAAAAATAACATCACCCATACATGTTTGCAGCATTCAAGCGCAGTAGGAGTGGATCTATAGTTTATCATTTCTCTGACTTCACAGCCTCTGTTTATGTAATTAAGTTAGATTGCATCATATTTTATGATACCGACTTTGAATTTGGACGAACCTTGAAAAATGTTCTAACTCTACAATGCCAAAGCCAACACTGAAGTTGTGATCTCTAAACTCAGTGCCTGTAATATGGGATAAAGATGTTTTTCAGAGAATGAGAAGGAATTTTTCACAAGCTTATCCCAACATTATTATTAGTGTTATCTTTGCATTATTCCCTGAGTCTGAGTTAATCTGTTGGTGCAACAAATACACTCCTCAAGTGTGCCAAGTGGAGAGTAGGTGGCCTCTCTCTGCTCTGGTCGGTTTATTCAGAGGCCCGTGGGGCCTGCCAGGGCTCCCTGATGCCACTGAGCCTGGCAAGCATTCAACACCCCACTGTCATGGCTGTTTAAAAACCTGCAGAGGAAATTAAACAATATATTTTGTGGTGAATTGCTCATGCCACAGGCTGTGTTGTGTAGGAGAGGGTTAAGAAAACATTAAGTGTTTATTTAGTGATGGAATCTGGATAAAAGGGCTCACTGAATTAAGTCTAAACTACAATTATGGCTGCTGTATTTTGTATGATTGCTTGCCTAATTGCCAGGGCATTGGTCTCTTATAACACTGTAGGTTATGGTTGTGTATGTGAATAAGTATGTAAAGTATGTAAGTATGTGAGTGTGTGTTTGTGTATCGGCATAGGCCTGCATGTGTGCACATTTACTGTGGACATATGGGGATATGTTTTTCACCTCCTCACATTGGATACACACACATCACTACCTGGGGTGGGATCACTATGCAGTGTCACATAGTGGAGATTATTTTTTGCCTTAAGGCGTTCTTATTGAGCTACCAAAAGCATGTAAAAAATGTAATTTTCCAAAGTTCTGATTTTCAGTTCAGAGACCCTTCACAGAGCAGAATCAGGGGGGCGTGAGGTTCATGAGGGGCCTGTTTATGTAACACTAATCAACCAACTGCCAAGAAACCCCAGTGGGTGCATTTCTCTGTAAAATCTCTGGTGTAGCATACCGATATATTGTGACAGAGGCCCATGTAACCTCATGTCATGTTAATTTTTAACTGGCCTCAGAGAAAGAAAAGCATACAAACAAGTCCAACAGTTTTCTACTGGGGAATTCCACACAAAACATCCACGACACACACACAAATATATATATATATATATATATATATTACTTTAATACTAAAAGTTATTACTTATATACTAAAAGTGTGATTGGGCAGCAGCTCTCGTCTTTTTGTTCCCTGAGTATTCATTAGCCTCCACTCAAATAGTCGGATTTCCTGTCTCACACTTGTTATTATCCTGCTTCTTCCTCTGCATACTGCCCCTGATATGTAACCTATGTGGGGTGTTCTAGTTGGCGGTGTTCACCGGTGCCAACAGGACGTGTGCTTTGTTTGTGTGTGTGTGTGAAGGAGTGCTGAGCTTTTTTAAAGAACCAGCAAAATTGAAAACTGAGGGTAAATGCTACCTTCCAGCAAGAGCCACTGAAGTCTCAACATCCGAATATGTGCAGTTTAAAGAAATATGTGAACTCTCTCCTTCACAACTGATCTGGCCTATCTGATCCAAATTATATAAACAGTTGTTTTGTTTTTGCTACCAGTCCCAGAGTTTGAGTCATTCCTTTTTTTCCAGGTTCTGAATTATCATGGCTCCTTTTACGCCTTTAACTTGGAGCAAAGTAAGGTACACAGACTTCAAGATAATAAATATTACATCAAAGTTTTTGAGTTAGTGTCCAGGCAAGCTTCCTTGGAAAAAAGCAGCCCAAAATTTCACACACATTCATTAAGTGCTGTTGAACTTAGCTTGTTTGTCAGTAAGGATGATATATCTAAACTTAAAGTTATTTCAGGATACATTCTTGGGTCATATTATGAAAAAATGACACCGTAACATTTTAATTGGACAGCAATAATCAGAGACTAGTGCAGACATTGACCAAAAAAGGCTTTTTTTGGGGCCAGATGTAATAAAAACAGCCAAAATCTAACCAAAAAATGCTTATTGACTTTCGCTGTTATCTTTAATAACAATGTATTTTAATTGACACTCTTTTTCACCTTGCAAGCTGCACACCTGTCCCAGCAGGTCTCTATTACAACCGTATGTTGAGCAGCTAAACATTGTTCAGTGCAGATAGCAAAGTTTCCTATCATAAAATGTATTTCATGCTGACTGACAGGGAAATGGTTATGGAATTACGCATAATATGTATAGATTCATTATAGAACAATTATAAAAATAAAAATAAACTGATTTGTATAAGTGACAAACAAAAAAAACAATAAATGAATTCATTAGTAAGAAATAAATTAGTCACATTTCTTTAAAAAAACATCAGGAAAATCATGCAACAAGTAAATAAAATCAGACTCAACCTGACCCACTGAAGGAATAATGTCCTGCTGTCAGCAGCAGCAGCTGCATACAGCTGAACACAGGAGGCATGTATTAAGTAAACAAACAGCTGGGGCTGTTTTCATTATTGATTATACTGCTAGTTGTTTTCTCGATTAATTGATTAATTATTTGGTATATATAAAACGTCAGGATATATTAAGAAATGCAAGGTGATGTTTTCATATTTCTTATTTGTTTGACCAAAGTGTAAAAGAAAACAATATTTTCAATTTACTATGATGGAAGATGAGGAAAAGCAGCAAATCCTCACATTTTAGATGCTGAGACCAGTAAATGTTTGGCAATTTTTCTTGAAAAATGTTGATTAGTTGATTATCAAAACTATTGCTAATTTATTTCCTGTCCACTGAATAATCAATAATTGACAAATCATTTTAGTCCTACTATACGTAAACTAAGGAAGAGGATTAGGGCCACTGGTGAAAAATGTATGTGAGTTCTGAGAAAAAAGTCAGAATTCTGACTTTAATCAGAATTTAATCTGACTTTTTTCTCAGAATTCTGACTTGTTTTTAATTCTGAGATTACAATCAGAATTCTGAGAAAAAAGTCAGAATTCTGAGAAACAAGTCAGAATTCTGAGAAAAAAGTCAGAACTCACATACATTTTTCACCAGTGGCCCTTAGCCTCTTCTGTAGTAAGACAAAGATAACAATTCTAAACCAAAATAAAAACGTACAGTATATTGTTATGAGCATTCAAGCATTGTCATAAAGTAGAGGAAAATGTTTTGCTTTATCTTTTAAAATAAGAAGATTCAATGGAGGGACTTTTACTCTTGTTCTCATCTCCAAACTCAGCCGGAAAAAATAGAGAATAGAGTGAAAAGTCCTGTGAAGGCCTCGCATTTAGCAACTGTTGCAAGCAGTGTGCCCATGTGTGAGAGAAACCAACACTTCAATGTGTTAACCAACTGTTTCCATGTAGAAGTGTTTTTGGAAGAGATAGTGTGTGTGTGTGTGTGTGTGTGTGTGTGTGTGTGTGTGTGTGTGTGTGTCTCGCACGTTTTGTCAAAGGGACTTGGTGGAACAAATGAAACTGACAAACTAATCTTGACTTGACAATAAGTCTTCTTTGTTCATCTTTCTTTTACTTCAAACCTTCAGTGAATGCAGTTGAAGTTAAGAGAATCACAAATTTAGATCCATACAACGTTTGTGAGTGTGTTGATTTTTAAATGAGCTGGCAGGACTCTGCGCTCGGGGGGTAATTGAAATGGTTTTTCAAGGGGGAAAAATAATGGCATTGCTAAGAGTCAAAGCGATGGAGAAGAAAGGAGGTTGCCACAGGGCAGCAGGGGGGAAAGTGAGGGCCCCTGGGATGTCAACCCCATTTCCCTGAAATAGCTTCATGCTATGGTTTCATTGAAAGCAATCTGCGAGGGCAATAACTTCTGTCCTTTTAGATCAAGACAAATTAATCATATTTATGGGTGTGTTATGAAACAGGATGTGTGTGTGTGTGTGGGGGCACCATTTCTTCCAATTAGTAAGAATAACAGGATGCCTTGTTTTGTTAAGATGTTCCTGTGTTTCATAGTGAGTGGTGTGTGAGTATGCCTGTCCTCAGGAAGGAGGTGCAAACATTTATCATAACAGAAGGGCCAAGACCATCGACAATAACCCTCCCACAGGTATCACTATACCATTGTTTCGCATCCTCTGCTGTTCATACTATAGCCTTTCAACATAAACACTCTTCAAGGGATTAAAATGTCCCACATTCACACAAAACCTAAACACACAAACTTGGCTACAGGAAGGTCTGTTGTCAACCAGATTTATTTCTGTGTTTCCTACACTTTGATGATGCGCTTATGTCGAAATGTTTTGGTCTCTGTTGGGGCCTCTGGGTGTTTAGAGGGCCCTTCCTGGGAGGCAGACAGAGCCACACAGCTGTGTTTGCATGTGCACATGACACTGTTGTAGCCCATCCAAGAGGCTTATACATGAAATGCAGATTCTCAGAGCATGTACAGTATTTTATTCCATGCATCCCACCTACTGACTAAGCCAAGAGAACCACATAAATCGGTCCCACAGCTAATGCATCAGTTCTGCCATTGAATATGCCTTGCCCTCACCATAACATACATGTTTATCAGTCTTTTCAAAGAAAATAAATAAGTAGATGGGTAACTTATGCATTCCTCATGGTATAAAATAAAGCTCAAAAAGTATTCAATTAATCGATTCAACCGACAATAAAACAACTATTTTTATAACTGATTAGTCATGAGATTCTATTTGCAAGTTAAAAGTGCCCAAACATTCTCTGGTACCGACTTCTCAAGTGTGAGGATTTGCTGCTTCTGTCTGTTTTAGATAATTGTGATTTGGATATATTTTGGTTTGCGAATGTTTGTTGGGCAAAATAGACAATGTGAAAGTGTCACCTGGGGTAATATTTGATGTACATTTTAATTTTTTTCTAACAATTGAGAAATAAATTGCCAGATTAATAGATATGGGGAAAAAATACATAGTTGCAGTCCTAGCACTAGCACGCGTGAGCGCACGCACGCGCACACACACAGATTGATGGTAGTGCTGTTATTTAGGAGCCAAGTAAATGAAAGCTGGAAGATACTCATATTGTTGCACAATCACGTTTAACAAATTGACTGGAGCATTTTGTGTGTGTGTGTGTGTGTGTGTGTGTGTTCTCTGAATAGTTCTGCTGCACAGGTTTTGTGACATCAAACCAAAAACAATGTGGGATGTTTTTGATAAATTCCAACTGGACACAACTCCCTTAAGACTGATTTTCACAACCAATAATATATTTAACCGTTTGGTTTTAGATTGTGTGACGTACATTGAACCGCTTGAAATATGTTAAAGCTGTTAATGGCATATTCATGAAGAAGCAAGCTGAGGTGTTTATCTGTCTGCCTGTAATATCTTACCGGAGGTAATTTCACACATGAGAGCCTGAGATTATAGTGCATCCTCAGTCTTTTCAATAATGTGATATCAATTTAAGAATGTGGGTTGTGTAAAGAAACAGTTTGACTCACATCTGCCCACTCACATGCACGCACAAAGTCTTTCTTTCACAATAATCTCACCCTTGCTGCATTTTTATCTTCAGGCTTCCCCCTTTCTCCTCATTAGCTTGTGAGATATTCTTCCTCTCTTAAAGCTTGGCTACAGGAGGAGTAAAGGCACTACAAGGGTAGATTAAAGCAGTTTAACACAGGCCAGACTCAATTCATTAGCATACATGACAAGTCTGCTTCAGAATATTTTACAATGTTGTCGTGTCCATTATTAGGATTGCTTCTAAATGTGGAAAAAAAAGTCATGTTGGGTCTTACAGACAACAACCTCCCCTAACTCACACTTATGCCCACACAACTTCAGCTGTACTGTCGTGGTGGTAAGATATCCATTCACTCTCAGAGAAAAGGTGCATTTCCTTTTAACTGTCTACCCTTTGCTCAAAACGAAGCATGTCTCAGTGTATTCATCTAAAATGGATTCAGGGTTTTCCTTCTCTCTGTATTCTTATGAAAGTTCCTCGATGAACTGTGACCGGCGGCTGCATTGGTTTTTGAAAAGGCAGCACTTCTTTTGCTTCTGATTGAATGCCTTCTATACAAGGTCTTCTTTAATGATAAATAACATGTAGTGTTATTCCTGAACTGCCAACATTTTTTAGCTGTTCTTACAATGAAGACAAGAACAATACATGTGAGGAGGAGTGAGGCAAACATGTGAAACACACATTCATCTCCCAGAGCAACAACGCCCCTCTGTTAGTCTCATGTTTCACAGCTGAAATGTCAGAATGCCACTGGAGAGAATCTTCAATGAAAGAACGATCTCAGTCACAAATCCATGGAGTTAATTTGAAGAGACGACTGATTTGTTCATTATATGTTAATCCTGCTCTTGCGGCCAACAGTCAGCCAAAAATGTTTGCCAACAGTCAGCAGCCTTAATGAAAGTAAACAGTCTGTTGGGATGACATGTAGACAGCTGCAGAGGAGCAGAGCTAAATTAAAGCTCTGAAGCACTAGGACCATTACTCACAACTTTGTTTTCCTGCACCTGAACACCATCAAACAAAGGCGGTAAAATAGCATTTATTATTTTACCTGCTGCTCACGAGCTGTCAGCTTGTCATGCTTACTTTTCAGCCTGAAGTACCAAAATCTACTTTTACCACAATGCATTCAGAAGCTGCAACATTGCCAAAGTTTGGACCGACTGTCATCTCACTTTACTTTAGGCAACGTCGACATTAAGCCGGCTAAATATGAAAACATCTCTTCGCTCTCCGTTCTGGCCTTCAGTCCAAAACACCCACCATGTACTGGTGTGTATCCCCAGACCAGGGACGGATGCATAGACTATAACTGAAGCCAAAACTGGATCGCCCCTTGTGTCTGGCTGCAGATAAGGTCATAAACCCCACAGCCTCCATGTTAGTGGCTGGGTCATGGAGCAAACTCATAAATCAAAATATATGTCAAACACATTTTCCGGGTGAAAAGTAATGAAAGCTGTGATTTTTCTCGCAATTAGTGCATCACTACGGCGCAGACTGGCTCGAAATTACAATATGGCCGTATCCGGGATATTTTGGCTTCACTTTTGTACAGTGGGAGGAAGTGGAGATGCTATATTCATATACAGTCTATGCTCCATCACATCTAAAACAGCCATCCAAAATGCTGAACCTTCTCTGCGGGCTCTAATTTCAAGAATATGTTCACATTAAATTAAACTCAATCGGAAAAAATTCTTCCATCAATACCACCACCATTTTTCTCACTTTAAATCTGGCCAACATCAAAATCCCTATTTTGTTCTCTTTCAATTGTGAGAGACTGAGCAGAAAACAGAACAGAGGTTAACTCTGAGGTCTAAGCCATTTTTCCCCCATCTTTGGTTTGCCTGGTCTCATTGTGTAATAATGCTTGTATAACCTATACCCTGTTATGAAAAATCAAGTAATATACATCATATATTTTAGTAAAATCTGGGCTATCAGGATATGCATGCTGCAGGGATGTCACATGAATGTGTAATTTCAAACTATAGGCCTAGGCTTCATTCCGGCCCCCCCTCCAACCCCCCAAATGACTTAATGTGATTGGTCTAGCCAACAAGAATAAATTAGTTTTTAGTACAAAAAGATGACTAAATACAGTAATTGTTGTTCAATTGTGGGTTTATCACTCTGGAATTATTGTGCAGAGTCTTTGAAATGTCCCTGTCTGCGCGGCTGTATTACTAAGCTTCTGGGAGGGCTCAACGGAGACAACGAAGGACTCTTAAGAAGGCTCTAGCTGTCGGCTAACGAGTTACAGCTACGGCGAGACAAGGGGTCCACAGGTCGCAAAGCAAAGGGAACATGATTTTTGGATTCCTAATAATTTATTATTCCATGATGGATTAAAAAAAAAACCTTCTGGATGGCCTACAATTGTCAGAGCACCTTGTTGAAACAACGCATTTCTCAAAACTAAGTCTCTACACTGTATTGATCTGGAGATATTAAATAAGACCTATAAAGTGTGCATCCTCCTGTCGTGGGCGACAACGTTGACTTAAGAGGGTTAGACCTTAGATTATGTAATGGTAAGGGCTTAAAAATTCATAGTTATAAATTGATGCCGTTTGCAATTGTAGGTGTCCTGTCAAAGGAAACAGAAGCCTCTGTTAAGGAGGTTGATACTGTGACTGACCATCTGGGTAAATTGGCAGAAAGAGTGGCGGTGCTGTATCCAGCTCTCATGTTGGAGACCTTTAATCTTCCTCTCTGTTTTTTGTCAGAAGACTTTGCAAAAACACAACAGCAATGTGTTAGTACTGTTGATATAATCCTGGCACAATTACAGTGATATCGTTAACATGTTTATGCCAATTCAGGTGCACTTCTTCTAATAAAAACATAAATTGAGAAACTATAAAATGACCAAAACAAATGTTCAGCAGCAGTGACTGTGGGGATTATAGATTAGGCCTAATGTGCATCACAACAGGGTTTAAAGGGAACAACAACAAAGCCCATGTGGTCTACATTTGGCACAGATGGGCTTCCTGCTGACAAGATTAACCTGCGGCAGACTCCTCTCTGACAGAGTATGAGTCACGCCGTCTGTGTAACAACACCGCTAACGTGTCAGGAAACACCAAAACTCAACCCTACAGTCTCCTGGCATTTATTATCCAGTCACGCAAATAACATCCATTTCTGTAGGAGAAACTAGATGAGCATCAATGCAAGAGACAAGCGTTTTTAATTCAGCTTCCTGCTTCCACTTTCATACAAGCTGCTTTATACAACCACAGTCTGTATTTGGATACGTACACCACCGTTCAAAAAGTCTGTATCTCCTGCCAAAAAAGATAGATTACAGTCAGATACCTGAGAGTAGGGCTAGGCGACATGGAGAAAATCAAATATCATGATATTTGTATACAAATACATCAATATTGATATTGCAATATTGCATATTTTAGAATTGACTATTGGTGGTTGTACAAAATTTTTACACAATGAGATTTTTGATAAATAATCATCAGTAATGGGGATATAATGACTAAGTGGGTAAAGGCGAATAATAGAAGAGTTACAACAGTCTGGTAAGTTCAGAAAATGACAACTTTACTGTAATGCAAAAGACAACAATTAGGATACCATATTACGATATGACATCCAAAATCTAAGACGATATCTAGTCACATATCACAATATCGATACAAGATCGATATATTGCCCAGCTCTACTTAAGAGGACTACCCCTTGCAGTATGTATGAATGGTCTTGGATACTTTTAGGTTGTTGAAAGTCCTTTTTACAAATAGATCTTACTTATTTTGTACATTGAGAACAAAAACGTTGTACAAAGGTTCAACTAGATTGACAACTGAAAGGGACAAAGATCCCTCTGAGCAACAGTTGAATAAGAAGAGAAGAAAAAAGCAGTCATTGGTAAAATAAATTGGAGACTTAGCATCAAAATATGTGCAGATTTAAATAGAAACAACTTCCTGTTTTAGTGTAAAGTGCACAATAATGCAGCTTAAATTCCCCAGAGCTGCCACTCAAGATAATGCTTGCTCTTCAATCTAACCACCGAGTAGACAGCAGAGGGCCCGATGTAACACGCAGCAACTCAGTATTTAAAGCCACGTTGCACCAATGGGCTTCAACAGTGATGGAGTCTCACTGACACTTTTCTGGACTGGAAAAAGTATTCAACATCCAAGTTCCAACAGCATTTTCCAATCATACAACACTGTAAAGGGTATCCACTTAATGAAGTTTGAATCATTTCATTCTTCTTCTTTTGGGATAATTTCAAATGTATATAATACATTTGTGTCTGAATTATACTGTTGGTATCTCTGGTAACGTTTTCTAACCTGGACTATGTTTTAGCCACGTGCCTGTTTTAGTCACTAAATACCATGCATGACAACCATTGTCCAAACAGACACCAGATCTCACTTAAAGAAATCCAGGTCGGAGTCTGGAGGGCCACAGAGTAGAGGAAATATAATCTGCATTATCAATATTAAGAGTTCAACGTACCATTTTTAGGGTCACCTCTTTTCTCTGCAAAAGACAAAATTTACAAAATTAAAGTTTCAGAACAAAATCAACACAAAATGGAAGATATTTAGAAGTTTTAAGAAGCGTCAGAAGACGACTGCTTTAAAGCCCGAGGCGTCAACGGCGTCAGGAAAACATGCTGCGTGGTGTCTTCGGCCTTGTGGGCAGAACAGTCAGAAAGACAGTTCAGGAAGTCTTCGAAAGGAGCAGAAGAGGAGAAGCAAAAGCTTAGAAAGTCTGCTTGTGTCTTATAAAAAACATTTGTGTCCCAGCTCTGTGAGCCTTTGCTTTGGACTGATCACAGTTTGAGTGGTGCGCTTCAAAAACGCCGGCATGCTGAGAGAAGCTGGAGGGAAGCCGAAGAGGAACCGCACTCCAGAGACGTTAACAAGACAGTTTTACTACAGGGAGAGGAACCCAATGAGCTCAGAGCAGCAGAGAAAAAGAAGAAACCGTCCCAAACCAAACCGTAACTCGTATCCTCATCTGGTAAACACCTTTACAGGCTCCACATTCTGGGTGTTAGGACTTATAGACCTCAAATTAATTTGAGCTCAACCCACATGGCAACGTGGAATTTAATATCTTGGCTCCAGTTCTGTCATTATCCTGAAAACCTTCTCCTGAAGCATTGGCAACGCAACACGTATCTTTGTGTGTGTGTATCTATCTATCTTGTGGTTTTATAGGTGATGGCCTTTTTATGGTAAGAGTGCTGAGGATGAATGTTGCACAAAAAGGCGGCCAGTCTAGTAGGCAGTCTGACAAGGATGTGCAGTTGATTGTTTTTTTTCGGTGCGTCCGCTTCCGAACTTAGGAGGCAAGCCAGCAGTGGAGATCTCCGGAGTGTAAAGCAGCTGCTTTGTACAAAGTCTGCAAACAGTCTTAACTTTGATGGCAATGTTAAGAGCTGCAAAGACGAATAAAATGAATCGCCAACTATTTCGATAAATCGGTTTAAGTCATTTATGTAAAAAAAAAAAGTCAAATGACTCCAGCTTCTTATATGTGAATGTTTTGTAGTTTCTAGAAAATTTCCAGATTAACAGACAATGAAAATAAACTTAAAGTTGCATTTTTGCATCCACACTCCATTTCTCAGATTCTTCGGTGTCATGATTACGCAATTCCTGCATTTATTACTTTGGTTTACTGATGGCTTGAATAATCAAGCAGATTTCAAGACCACAAGGCAGTGCAGTTCACGTTTTGTGATGTACATTTTCTACAACCTCAATTGAAGTGTTTAAGTGTTAAATTGGTGTTTAGGATTAAGAATTCCTGACTGAGAAGAGACTAACTGTGTACGATGCAGAAATTTTCACAATTTGATTCAGATTTTTAGGCTCATGATTCGATTCAAAAACAATTCGATAAAAAAAAAAAAAAAAAAAAAAAAAAGATTCATAGTATGCAAATGTAGTTACTTTCCCCATGTATGTATGTATGTATGTATGTATGTATGTATGTATGTATGTATGTATCCTTTCACATCATTGTTTTTTATCATTCTGTTATAATGTATGTGTGATGTCTGTAAGCTAATGGGACCTTCAATTTCCCCTTGGGGATCAATAAATTATGCATCTATCATGTGATTGCAGTAGACATACAATCAAATAAATAAATAAAAACTCAGTTTTTGGGATTCTATGAATTGATTTTGAATCGGCTGCGCTTGAATCACCATTTGAATAAAAAATTTTGCACACCCCGAGAAGAGACCAAAGAATCCTGCACAATGTTAATCACTTGTGCTTAATTTCATTCTGAAGACAAAACGTCCGACAGCATGTGGGATTCTCCTTTGGGTTTCTTCTAAATCCTCCTTTCTACCTCCACACATCTATTTCCAAAGGCCATTCACATATCAAAGTGGCAGCAAAACCACAATCCTACTTGTATACGGGGCTTGAGCCACAGATGCAGAAATGAACTTTCCCCCAGTTTTAGTCCCTGGGATGATTCGATTTTATGCAGCTGGACATGAGCGAGGCAGAGTTTGGGACTGAGGATGAGGTCTTGTTAGCAGAAAAGGTGGTGAGTGTTCTTCAGTCTGATATGAGCCCAGGTGTGAAAGGAAGTAGAGAAAGAAGATAAAGTGAAGCAGTAAAACGTACCGGTTTTGCGTTGCCGTCTGTTGAGCAGGTCGTTAATGGCGGCTCTGAATCTTTGGCCTCTTCTTCACTGGCGAGTTCAGACCGACCTGACAGGTCTGAGAGGAAGAAGAGGAAGAATCACAGATGATTATAATGACAAGTTGCCTACTAGAAGGACGTGTGGATCAGAGTTGAAACGTTGTTAACTTTAGAATTTTTTTTTATTTTTTTAGAAAACTGGTATAATAAAAACACTGATCACTGTCATTTTATTAGTTTTCATCATCAGGCCCTGTCTAGATTTATTTATACTGCTGAGTCACTTACAGGTGAATCCATTTACTTCTGGTCTCCTCATGAATTACAACCATTCTGGCTTCTCTTTAAGACTTACACATAGACTTAAGCCCTGACACACCAACCAGGCGGCCGACCCTCGGCAGAAAAGGCCGTTGGACGGTCGGTCTCCACGAGTTGGTCAAAGTGCCTTGGGACACAACGAGCAACGAGGCGTAACACGTCTCCATGACAGCAGGCGGCGCTAATCTGTATTGTCGCCCAAAATCTGGTTTCTTCTGAATCGGTCTTTATTTCAGGTCAGATTTTCGTCAGATTTTGAGCGACTAGTCACGCTCATTCCGCTGCTTGCTTCCGGGTCGGCACTCCTCCAATCAGATTGGTGATTTGAGTCCGACTGCTGGCAGTGCCCGCCTTCGACCGAGCACGTCAGGTCAGCCGCCGGCCCCTCCGGCGGACGGCGGCGGAACACACCGAACAGACTCGAGTCACCGAGCTCGCCAGGCTGTCAGGCGGCCGACTGAGTTGGTGTGTCACGGCCCTTAGAATCCCACTTGCGAGACGAGATGTGTCACAGTCTCTCACAGGCTACGTTTACATCGCTACGTTTTGGTTTTAAGTAGAGTTTGGAGCCAAAGCGAACTCCCTGCGGTGTTTTTAGCTCCAGTAGATTAACTAATCGCAGTTTAGACTAACACGCCTAAACCACATATCTCATCACCATTCTCGTATGCTGGGCATGCGCGTGCCTGTGGCTTGTAGTTGCCATGGTAACGTTAGTAGTTTATTCTCTGAGAACGAGACGTCATGACCCAATCAGGGTGCGAAACATTGGCGGTCAGTGTTGTTTCCAAAGGTCTACACAATACATTACATACACAATACATTGCGATACAAGTGACAGTTTAAGACGATCCTTTTGCTGTTTTTGATAACAACAACAAAAAAATAATTGATAAAAGGCCTTCAGAAGCCCTCTGCTCAGAAACGGCAGCACCTTTTTAAAGAGCAGACACGTCCTGAAGGCCTGTGGCTGCAACACATTTCAGTCTGTGTGAGCAGACCCTGATGTGAATATTTACATTCAGTGATTATCACGCCTTATTAAACAGTAGGGCGAGACTAGCTGCGGTTTTGAGCTGCACACTTACATCGCCTGTAAATGAGATGAAGTAGGATCTGGAGCTGCTGATGGAGAAGTTGTGGTAAAGCTCCTGTTCAAACATGGTTTTCCCTTCCTGCAAAAAAAACAACAACAACACAAAACAGAGACAGAAATGTCAGGAGATTCTCCTTTATGTTTAGAAGGGCCACATGTGTGACGCAGTAGATATCCATCCACTGTATTCAAATCAGAGACACATTTAAGTCTTGCTGTTCATTTAAAGTGAAGCAGGAGTTTTTGGATTTCCTTCCAGATGGTTACAACTGTTCAGTTAATTTCTATTAAGACAAATAAGTGTTGATATATTTTGAGGTTTAAGAGAAACAAGCAAATTGTTGGCCTTTCTTTATTTGATTTTCTGACAACAGAGCTCATTAATAGCGATCAATTTGGTAGAAGAGGGAACTGAGCAGCAGCCCTGCTCGCTGCAGAGAGCCAACAGGATTGAAACAGCTGCAGCTTTCAGCGGCTTCAGAGTGGAAAATCGTACATTGATGTTAAAATGTATACAGGTTGGCAGGACGGTCTCAAATGTTTTGCACGGTCTTTTGCTGTACATTTTATTGGTGAATGTGAGATATTAGTCACACGTGTCTCGTCTTCATAGAAACAAGGAAATGAATTTGGCGTGCACGTGTGACGTCTACAAAAGCTGTCACTACCGCTTGGTCATTGGCTCTCAGAGTCACATGCTGATACAAAGTATGACACATGGGACTGCTGGGATTGGTTGAAGTCGCGGGAAACTCCGGTTATCGGTCAAATTTGCGGGTCGCAACAAAATAGCGGTGATTGGTTGAGTTTGCGTGAATTGGCGCGATTGTGACATCGCGAAACCCTGGAGGGACTGTTCAATCTATAATCCTTGATGTTAGAATACAGCAGTAATACAATGAATGGAAGATGTTTAAAGTGGCCATATTATGAAAAAAAAATCACTTTTTCTGGGATTTGGGGTGTTATTTTGTATCTCTGGTGCTGGACAGAGCTGAAACAGAGGCCTAAACACACAGGGTGAAAAGCGGATCTGCAGCAATGTGCAATACAACAAAAATATGGTGATTTTTGAAAATGAAACCATGTTAACCTCTTCTGGTACAACCTCAAAATACAATTATGAACCTGAAAATGAGCTTAATGTGGGCGCTTTAATGTTTTAAACAGAGGAACCTATTAACTATAAATATGTGCTGTAGCTATAAATCACAGCTCATATCGGATGAGGGCAGCCGACCTGGCTCCTGGTGTAGGCTCTTTGATCGATTCCCATCAGATCAAAGAAGAGAAGAATGAATGCTGAATATCAGCATGGACCGCTTCATAGATCGTATTTCAGCAAGATTATCCATCCTCATGACAGCAGTTCAAAGTTATTCAGCTCTTGGCACATACAGATATAGATACAAAGATTTGGTGCAATGCTCTCACAGAGCTTGAAAAGGGATCTTGATAAGAAACTACAATAGAAATGATGGGTTGGTAGCCGGTTCAGATAGCCGACATGATTTAAACAATATGTTAAGAACTGCCGCAGACAAGTGTGTGTCAATGTGAGTTAATCAATGGGATGAAATAATATAAATAAATAACAATAAATAAAGTTATACATTCAACAATGCTCCTAATAGTCATCATTTCAAAGTTCAAATGGTATCTGAACATTTGTACAAATTCACATGTGGGCTCTTTTTTAAGTAACTGAAGTCAATGTTTGTAAGAATTCTCATATTCCGAATTTAGTGAATGGCTGTCCATAAAGACATGGAACCAGGTTTGACATATTTTCTCTCAGTAAATACATACATTGTACTCAGCAAAATAATATCAGAGATTTGGTAATACAACAACATAGCACCGACAATACAGATGGGGGGGAGATGGGTGCTTACAACGAACACTTTGCATGATCATTTTACTGTTCACTTTCATTTTCTTCACCAAATAAGTTTGGGTAACTTGGGGGTACAAAACATACTTCCGTATACTTTTACTTTACTACATTTCAGAGACAAATATTGAACTTTACCTCACTGATTCTGATCATTAATACAAAACATAATACAACAATTAAATTACAATGCATCATAACAGATTGATAAGTATATAATGTAGTTAAGTTAAGGAGTACTTTTACTCTAGGTACTTCCAGCATATTTTAATGCTTACATTGTAATTTCCCCTTGCAGGATTAATAAAGTATACATTATTATTATTATAATTATTACACTTTTGCAGTTTACATCAGTTAAAGTTTCACTGCAAGACTTTTACTTTCAACTTTTACTTATAACAGATTATTTCTACACTGTAAAATATAAATACTGTATCATAAAAATTCATTTAACTATGTAAATACCATGCATTTCCACACTCCTTATATTTCTTTATTTATATTTCTACAGAATTTTCCTTTGAGGATCAATAAAGTATTTCTGATTCTGAATTTTCTACTTTTATAAACATGCTAAGCAATGTACTGCTGTGAAAGGGGGCAGCAGCTAAACGCACTTTAGCCACCTAAAGAAAAATCTGTTTAAGTGGACACTATATTTGGAGTTTTTAACCGCCATACCTTGCCGTCAGACAGTCTCAACCGTAAAACATCCATATTCCTACACCCGTTCAGTCTCCCTCTGCAAACCTTCTTCTGTATATTCTGGCTCATGAAGCTATCCTCTGGTCTCCACAGTTAATATTTTGTTGCCACTGTCATCACTCATTTTCTTTTTCTTGTATGTGTTGTCTCTTCTATTAACCGTGGAGCGTGAGCCAAACAGCTGATCTGCGGCTTGATACAGCGTGCAACACTACGGAAGTTCTACGGTTGAGAAAATGTAGGGCCGAAGGAAAGGGCTGTCTGACAGCAAGGTAAAGCGGGAAAATGTTTTAAATATGGCGGACAATTGAAAAAATACTTTTTCCTAGGTGGCCAAAATATGTTTAGCTGCTGCCCCCATCCACAGCAGTGCATTGCTTAGCTTCAGTGTCGGGACTCTACTTCAAAATATTCACATGATCCCCTAAATTGGACACTGGCATTATTTCTGCCTTGAAGGCAGCTCTACCTGCAACATATGTTTGAAACCCTAAAACTTCAAGACTTCATAAGACAGGTTTTAACATTAAAGACATCTTTCAAACCAGGAACAGCAACGTGGCTTTATATCTTTTCAGCCCACAGCATCTCAAGCCCAGTGCAGTACCACCCACTTCCCAGCTGACTGGCAAATGTGTTTGAGAAGGCGTACAACCTCCAAAGTATGATCTAAAGGCAGGATGTCAAAGTAGACTTTCATTCTCTGTCTAGCTTTACATATCCTCTCGTAACGCACAGACTGAACCCTGATGCTGACGTGTTTTTAAATGGCAGGCATTCCAGAGCCCATATTATGAAAAAGATCACTTTTTCTGGGATTTAGGGGGTTATTTTGTGTCTCTGGTGCTTCCACACACATACAAACATGGAAAACAAAATGCTGTCTTTAGTGAGATACGGTTTCTAAATGTCCTCTGCCTTCAGTCTCCGGGTGAGCTGTTCAACATCTGCACAGCTTTCTACGTCACTAGCCGAGACAAGGTGGCTAACTGTAGCACATGCTAGCGCTTGCATGCTAGCTCGTTCTCAATGGCAACCCTGTTCTGCAGGTATTCCACAAGCGGCCCTCGTCTAGAAGAAGTCTCCCAGTTAATCCTGCCTTGGACTGACCAAAGCTGGAGAAAGAGTTATTCAATTCAATTTCAATTCAATTTTTTTTATAGTATCAATTCATAACAAGTGTTATCTCAAGACACTTCACAGATAGAGTGGGTCTAGACCACACTCCATAATTTACAAGGACCCAACAGTTCTAGTAGTTCCCTCCAGAGCAAGCAACAGTGCGACAGTGGCGAGGAAAAACTTCCTTTTAGGAAGAAACCTGGGACAGACCCAGGCTCTTGTTATCTTGCTATCTCTCAGTTATCTAGTTATCCATGTGCTCTTACCTAGCTACTGAGCATGTGCAACTCCCAACAAAGATAGTATAGAAGTGAGATGTCTCACTCTGTAGCTAAAACAGAGACCTAAACACACAGGGTGAAAACAGGACCTGCAGCAATGTGCAATACAACCAAAATATGGTGTTTTTTGAAAATGAAACCATGTAAACCTATTCTGGTACAACCTCAAAATACAATTATGAACCTGAAAATCTGCATAATATGAGCGCTTTAAGTGTTCTCTGGACTCAGAGCAGCTGTATGACCTGATGTCCATCCTCTCCTTCCTTCTGAAATCCTTATCCATCAATTTCCTCTTTTTTTAGTGATGAATGAACTATTGATGAATGAAATGCCATTTCTACTTCAACTACTAAGAGTATTTGCACAAACATGAGTCAGCTCTTCTAACATTTCTCAACAGAGCGAGAAACGTTAATTGTTAATTATGAAGAAAACTAATCACAGTGGAATAGGATGTGTTTAGATCACATAATAATAGGGAGTCGGGGACTTTTATGATTGGGAAACAAAATATTACAGAAATTGAAATAGTAATTTGTGGAGGCTACAGTATTGAATGCCTTTCATCTACTAATATGTGTGCAGTACATATAGCATTTTAGTCACTGAGGTATTAAATAGCCTATTGCTTTTCTTAAGAGACTAGACTGCAAGTGGGTGTAGTCTACAAATATTCTAGGAGTATAGTAACGTTGCCTTTGAATATTTGTTGAATAGATGAAGCCAGTGATGGACTGGGATCAAAAAAAATATATATAAAAAAAATAAATAATTTGCAACACACCAGCCCTATTTCTGTCAATGACATAGCTTGGAAAATTAGTAACTCTGCCTTCCGAGTGTATTTGTCCACGCGCTTTGCCGCAGTACAATCGTGAATATTTGCAGCTGCATGCATAAAATAACTTATTAAAATGAACCAAACACATTGGTGGCGATAGACGTCCATATGGGGGGGTGGCCCTTCTGGCATTTGCCCAAATTCCAGATGGCCAGTCCATCACTGCATTAAGATAGGTGATGTGAAAGCCTCTCACTGTAGGTAAAACAAAAGGGTCTTTCATCATGCGCTCCCCAGAGCGAAGGGGTATCTCAAGGGGACAATGAAGTAGATACAGGGTAACATGGTGAGACCAAAATAACATGTTGACACACACATAAATAGCAAGAACAGTAGTGAGATAACATGTTGACACACACCTAAATATCAGTGGTGAGCACTCTGGGGGGGTGATCTGCTCTCACCAGGGCCCTTTGTGTGAAATATGAAATAAACATGAGGTTGTCACACATTGCCTAACCTATTTCCACAACGCTGTGGAGGAAGGTGTCACCCACCCGATGTAAGTTGAGTGCAGATTTGAGTCGCGCATGCGTCACTTAGCGACGAGTAAAGATGTGAGTTGAGCATGCGTCACTTAGCGACGAGTGAAGATTTGAGTTGAGCATGCATCACTTTGCAACAAGTAGCATACAAGACGCTAACGAGAGACTTTTGTAATGTTAATACAGTAAAAATGGACCTACTTAACCATGTTTGTTCACTGCTGGCTACAAGTTAGCATCAAACACAACAAAGGTTGTCAGTTGAATGGTGTTTTGAGCTAACGTTAGCAATCAAACAATCATAGATAGCTAAAACGTTTCTGAAATGACCGCTAGCTTTGCTACAAGCTAGCAATCAAACACAACTAAGGCTGTCACTGGAATGGCGTTTTGAGCTAATGTTAGCAATCAAACATAGATAACTTAACAATGGGCAACTTAATGGGAAAACGCTATATTTGGAAAAAGGCCTTATTATTATAACCGGAAAATGCTGTTTATAATAATTAAATAAAAATATTAAAAAAAAAAAATGTATAGTGCTTTTCTAAACACTTACATGAATTGTATCAAATTTGGAATATTGTCATATTCGGAATAATAGTGGAATATTGGTGTGCATGTAAACGTAGTCAATGTCACAGGGTGTATCTTTAAAAAAGATTATTTTATGGTATTTCCCAACCAGCGCAATGTTCTAAAATACCTCAGGTTGTGTTATATAGTGATATTCCTGAAGGACCACATCAAAGCCAATACACTGTGTAAAGAAACATTCCTCCCATATAGAGGAAGGCACTGGTCAATGGTGGAGATATTCCAATAACTGTATGGGAAAAGTCTCTGATACTGCCTAAAATGCTGCTATCGGTTTTTGGAAAAAGTACTAGAGTTAATCGATCCGATAACACCAAATTTAGCCTTGGAATAAAATCAGCTTTAAAGTAGTTTATGTTCTTTTCCGTCACTGTCAAACTAGATAATAAAAGAAAGAGTTTAACCTGAACCAGACTGTACCAGGGATAGTAGTATAGCCTACAGTTTTTAAAACATAATACAATATATGACACACTGGTATCAGATCAGTATTCGGTATCAGCCGATACGCAAGTTCAGATATTGGAATCGGGAAGCAAACAGATGTTATTGGACCATCTCTAGGCAGTGGTGTAGAGGAGCAATGGCTCCTGTGCAACAGATTGTTCAAATAGAAGCTTGAGACTAGCAGGAGGGGGGACTGCCCTGGGGCTTCTATGCCCAGAGGCAATTCACGCAAGAGCTACTACAATGGGTGGGAAAACATCAATACAAATACTCACTCACTCTCTCTCTCTCTCTCTCTCTCTCTCTCTCTCTCTCTCTCTCTCATGCCATCCATCAGCCTCTCCTACTTGTCCAACCCTGTCTGTCTTTAGTTTTAATTAACTCATTTCCTTGTTTCTCAAACCTTTTTTTTTATATCTTTCTGGCACAGTTTATAGCTTTGTCATCATCATGCCAGGATGTTGGGTGGTGGAAATAAAGAAAATATGTAAATATGTTCAATCAAAAGAGATGCCAAGTCGACATTTGTTCTTGCTGCTCATGCTCTATGGGCAGTGAGGTATGGTTTATCATCTCTGCACTTTATCCATCACAGTCGACTACCTTATCAAATGGAAGTATTAAGGTTTGTATTAGGCTACATCCAGTATGATAAAGATCATCTCTGACTATAAACTGAGATATATGTTTTTGAATATATTCGACCGAAAGACATTCAGCGATGGTAAGACTGTGGGAGCAACAGTTGGTGGCATGTATCTTAGCGATGCCTTCTAAAAATGAAAGATACTAAAAAAAAAAAAAAAACAGTTTTAAAGTTACCTCTGGTTTCACACTGATCTTACCTTCTGCTGCCTCCTGGCCATATCAGTCGGTTGCTTTGCGTTGAAGGGATAAGCAATGCAGCGCATCACAAACACATACAGCTGGAGTCTCTTTTTCCTCTCCTCCTCCTCTCTCTGCATCTTCTCCAGGTCCTCTTTCTCCTTGTCGTTGCCCACCGACGGTGTGGGGCTGGAGGGTCGGCCCCCGCCGCTCCCTCGGCCCCGAGGCTGGATCCCTGCGTCGCCCTCGGAGGCTCGGCCCGGTGACAGCCGGGCTCCTCCGAGGCTCTTCGGGGCCGCCACCTCTTTGCGCTCCACCTCCACTATCTCATCCCCTTCCTCTTCGCTGGAAGACGGGTCCAACATGCTGCCGAGGCTCGGTTGGAGAAAAAAGAGGCTACCTGCTGCAAAGGTAAAACTGAAAAAGTAGGGGGGAAAGATGCCGATCAGCCACAGAGGGAGAGAGCCCGGGGAAGCCGCTGTGGAGACGCAAAGCACTGCCTGTTGAGCGTGTCTGACTGTTGCTATTCAAGAATAAAAAAGCTGCCGTCAGACGAGTCAATCTCGGCAAGAAAAATGAAAGTGTCGTTTGCGTGATTTCCCAGCCTTTCAAGTCTACCAGACAGTGGCACATAGGAGGGATTTATCTTGAGAGCAGATATAAAGGGGGAGGGGTCGCAGGGAGGGAGAATAGGAGGAAGCGTTGATGTGTAGGTTAGGTGCTGTGAGAGAGGTGGGGGCTCTGAGCTGACCGCGGTGCTGAAACCCGACCCGAGGCTGCTCTGGGATCAGTTTAATCAGGCTGGTCGCACATTAGAGCAACAGCCACCTGATGATCAATCTGAGTCGAAAGACGGCAGGTTACAGCACCAGACCGGAATAAAAGCAGTTTGGCTTTCACAATAAAAGCTTCACCACAGAATTCCAAAACATAAAGGATCAAATTATGATCATTAATTTATTAATTTAACGAATTAAAATGTCTGTCTGTATGTCTGTCCGTCCGTCCGTCTGTCTGTCTGTCTGTCTGCATGCCTGTCTTTCTGTCTGTCTGTCTGTCTGTCTTTCTGTCTGTCTGTCTGTCTGTCTGCATCCTGTCCGTCTGTCTGTTTGACTGTCTGTCTGCTTACCTAATATTGCAAATACATTTGCAAAAGTAAGACTTCCAAAAATATGTATTTAGCTCAGCTATGATGTTTGGGTATGAGTCCCAAATCAAGCCCTACATGTGTAAACACTATGCTATATCATGTGGATATAGTTAGTTAGTTAGTTAGTTAGTTAGTTAGTTAGTTAGTTAGTTAGTTAGTTAGGGGAGGCTGGCCTCTGAGCTGACCGCGGTGCTGAAACCCCGACCCCCAGCTGCTCTGGGATCAGTTTGATCAGGCTGGTGGCACATTAGAGTAACAGCCACCTGATGATCAAGCTGCACCAGAATGGAATAAAAGAAGTTTGGCTTTCACAATAAAAGCTTCACTACTCTTATGGACTGAGAGCTCAACATTCTGCGATTAAGGAAATTTCTTTTTCAGCTATGTGTTGCCAAATAAGACTTGATTTGTCTGCAAATTGAGAAAAACACAACCAAATACAGAAACGTGCTGCACACACAACAACGGAAACGGTTTTAATGAAACTGTAATTATTATAATAATTAAGGCCTTTCTAAATACCAAGTATGCTTGGTAGTCCAGACTTGGACAGTTTGACTCCCAAGGACGGGAGGATGCTCATTATCTCAGCTCATTATTTTCACTGTAATGTATATTAAAATAGGAATATGAAAACAGAAGCCTGCCTCTTTTCTTTTAATTTAAAAATAGTATATATGTATACAGTTGTGTTCAGAATAATAGCAGTTTGTTTAAAAAGGTGATGAATGTTCAAAATCCTTGGAACATTGGAACAACATTAATCTAAAGTTATCTTCATGATTGATTAAGCATTGATATTTGGTTTGAAAAATCATTGATATGAAGTTGACCGGGAAACAACCTGTTGTTGAAAAGCCATTGACATATAGTTGACTGGGAAATATGATTGAAAAGCCATCAAATTTTGATTGACCGGGAGGTGGTAGACCTAGTAAACCTGGTAAACATACTGCAGACACGTGCCTTTTGTTTTTGTGCATTTTTTGGGTCGCTATTAAATCATCAAAACTATCCTCTGGGTCTGCCATTCTCCAGCTTACCATAACAGGTGAGGTGGCGGTCATGACAGTAAAGTTTATCCAGGAAACAACAACTGTCACGTGACGATGTGACAAACCAGCTAGTTAAGACTAGAAAATGTTTACTTGGTGCACATCCCAGTGCTAATATTAACAGTACTAAGTCAGCTGAATCATTGAGGTTGATAGGCCACTTGATGGTCCATCATCCCCACAGGTATACAGTTAACAAATACTTCGTTACTGTACTCAAGTTGATTTTTCAATTATTTTTTACTTTATTTTACTATTTATTTTTTGGCCGACTTTTTACTTTTACTCCTTACATTTTACAAAATTGGCTCGTTACTTTAGTTTTGTACAAAAGGTCGTCTATCATGAGTGATTGTGCGTGCACATCCGAGAATAGCGCGGACACATGTTGTCAGTTTATTTAAGCCTGGTGTTGTATTGGTCTATAGTTCTGGCAAATTTAAAAGTCAGCTTGTTTGTGTTCTGTTACCTAGGTTACACCTGGCTGTTGATTCGATATAATGGCGATTGTGGAACGTTCTTGCTCATTAAGATAATGTACTGTAATTAATAGTGGGTTTATTGTTTATTATTTACTAGCATATATGATTCCTATGCATTGTGTATGGTAGCCTTTACAATGTTATTTATTTCTTTTATTACCACACACACACACACACACACACACACACACACAGCCATAGCAGAGCTACCCACGCCCATGTTTATCCTGATGCTTGATTGTAATAAAGCATCAACAGAGAGAAGTTGTCTTCGTCCGTGTTCTAACAGACACACCTGGGGCCAAGTTGGAAACCAGAATCAGCTTTAAGTACAGTCCTAATCTAGTCCCCACTAAATTTAAAATAATTTCACTGGAGTTAGTTATTATTTTTGCGTCATCAATACCAAATCGAAGACTGTGTATATTCCCATCCAATTAGAGTCAATCAAAATCCCACTTGAATTCATATCTTTTCGTGGAAATTACTGTCTGGGCTCTAAAATTGAAAATCATATCAAGAAACATGTTATAACCTGAACAGCACAAGGATTCACTGAAGACGCTGATACATGTTTATCATATTCATCCATAGGCTGCGCCAGGGAGGGGCTTGGGGTTGCTCTAGCTACCCGTAGGATTCCCATAGCACCCCCTCAGCACCCCCAAGAAATTGCTGTGGTGTAAAAAAATATATTTTCATTAATGTGTTAATTTATATTTAAAAAACAAATTAATACTTTAATAAAAAAAACGATTAATTTCAGAACAAAAGCGTGGCGCAAACAGGTGATACTATTCGGCCAGTGGGTGCAGCACACAGGATTAGCGAAGTGAGTGTAACGTTAGTAATTGGTCGATTTTTTACTGCCTAAAGGTTAAGGTGTGGAGACTTTATCAAAAAAGCTGTAAATGAGACTCAAAGATATAGGTTCCCAATATCGCTCAGTCACCAACCAGCCGGAGGAAGATGATCTCTGTGGCCGTGCTGCTGTGAATGACATATATATATATAAGTTACTGTAAAAAACCTGCAGTGATAATTGTGTTAACCGGCTGGTATTTGAAATGTGTTCGGTGGGCTAATCAGAGTTTCATGGTGCTGTTGTATCGGCAACTTTAGTGCATGACAACCATCACTCTGTCTCTCCTTCTCGTTCACTCGCTTAGTAAACCGCTGCGGACGTGGGAGCGTATCTGTGCACGTGTATGGCGGCTACGTATGTCAAGGGAAACTCTAAATTTCAGAGCACCATCACTGAAACGTCGAGCAACCCCATAGCACCAGCAAAAAGAGATCTCTGGCGCCGCCATTGTATACATCATGTATACACTTTTGTATATGAGATTCAGAGCCAAACGCCACTCCCCAATGTAAGTCGGGTGCAGATTTGAATCATGCGTCATTTTGCATCAAGTGAAGATGTGAGTTGCGCATGCGTCACTTTGCAACAAGTAGCCTACAAGATGCTAACAAGAATCTTCTGTAATGTCAATACAGTAAAAATGGACCTACTTAAGCAAGTTGGTTCACTGCTGGCTACAAGTTAGCATCAAACACAACAAAGGTTGTCAGTTGAATGGCGTTTTGAGCTAACGTTAGCATTCAAACAACCATAGATAGCTAAAACGTTTTTGAAATGACTGCTAGCTTAGCTACAAGCTAGCAATCAAACACATCAAAGGCAGTCACTTGAATGGTGTTTTGAGCTAATGTTAGCAATACAACAATCATAAATAGCTACGTTTTTTAAATGATTTTCATCTTCTGTTATTGTTTGTCAGACTGTACAATGAACACTGTTGACTCTGTGCAATATCCTATGTGCATCTGTGCAAAATTCTCATTTGTGCAATTTTCATAAGTGCAATTTTACTAATTCATGTGCAATTATTGTATAATACAGTTTGCTATATCTGACTTATGTGCATTGCCCTTCTACAATACTTTTATACTACCAGTATTTATTTATGCCGCAGGAGACTGTATAAGGCATAGTCTATTTTAGTCTTATTTAATGTATATTAATGTTGTTTTTATTTTACTGTTAGAACGGTACTTCTTTGTTTGACATTTGTTAATGCTACCTGTACACTTATCTATCTCTGCTTTTGTCTTTGTGGGACAAATAAAGGTTTTCTTATCTTATCTCATCTTGTAATGAGAAAAGTTAATTATTTCATGGATTTCACAAATTTCAGTATGACACATTATGCCGTAAACCGTTTAATTCTGAGCATGCTTGACTCCATTGGGTAGTGACACCATACACACGTGCTTGTGTGCATGTGGGTAGAACTTGTTGCTATGGTGATTTGTGCAGGGAGGGAGTAGAGGAAGGAGGGGCAGAGTGTGTCTTAGAGAGGTCAAACATGTTTATTCTGTCACAATAGTGAGTTTCTGTTGTAGTTTTTCTGGTTTTATTTTGCAGTCTGTTTTCTCCCTTGTCATGTCTTGTTTTACTCTCTGCCTTGTGTATTCCCTCCTGGCTGATTGTTTGCCCCGCCCTAATGTGTTTCACCTGTTCCTGAGACTGTAACCATTTCCCAATGTGAAGGAAGGATCCTCCAAAGACAGAATTTGGGGGATGCTACATCATCGACGTCCGTCGAAGGACCGTTCCAACGTTGAGGATCCTCCAAATTCCTCCAAGTACTGAGTCTTTCGTTCAGAAAATTTCCCATAGACAGTATGGACAAAAAACAATAATCACTCTGGTCAACATCTGGTCTTAAGAACAAGGGGTCACATATTTTGACAGCTGTCGTCAGAATATGTGACCCTACTGTAACTTGGCCGAAATCACCTGTCACAACAACCAAACCATTTCAGGTGACTTATTTTATTTTCTGATTTGAGGTGACTTATGTGACCTTGTAGAATGTAGGCCTGTGGTGTATAGATAGTCTGCATAACTGCGTTGGCTTTATCTATTAGTCCTATCTGTGCATGATGGATCATAACATGTTTATGGATCTGAAGAAGTATCTTCTTGATGGGGAATATCCCAAAAATGGAGATAAACATGGGCGTTACATCCTGAAGAGGAGAGCCTCTAATTTCTGCATGATTGGTAAGCTAGTTAGCATTGCAATAAATGTAGCAGGCTAATTAGGGAATACACTGCACACAAAAATACATATAGGCCTTTTTATGGCTATCTATTCATTTAAAGTAACATGCCCATTGAAATTTAATGAAGTAACGTTAGCTTACTAAGGTAATTTTGATATTGGTGAATAGCTTACATTGCTAGCCTATAGGTAGGCTACAAGGCTTGGTAGATGCCATTTCTCAGCGGTGCTACTGGCCTGGCATGTCTACAGACATAAAGAAATGGGTAGGTGCTTTATTTATATTTTTGGCCATCCACAAATCATGCGACTGAAAACAGTGGTTGGCTTGAAAGTTGTGGCAGATCCTGAGAGTCTGGGTGTCAACAGCTAGGCTGAAATCTCTTAAGTTTTACACAACAATTCCAGTTTAGTGCAGTGTTTAATCTATTATTTTAATTAGCCGACATGAGGGTCACGGTGTCACGGTCAGTCAGCATAGAGGATGTCAGAACCGCCTCAAAAATCAGTGGCGTGGTCAATGGATGGTCCCTTTTGTTCTACACTGCGCGCATCGTCAATGACTTAATAAATGATATGCAGTTTAATCAGCTCAAAATGTATAAGAAATTCCAATACCAATAATGTTTTCCAAGTATCACAGTGTACAGTATGCCAGAATAATAAAAAAGATATAAAGCGCGAGACAGACTACACATGAACCAAGGTACAAAATCCAAATAAAGCCTATAAGCTATCATTATTATAGGCTTTCATTAAATTTGCAGGCTTATTAATATGTTACACACATTCTCCCTCAATCTTCAGTTACATTTGATTTATTTAATTTACAAATGTAACATTATGAATGTTTAAACTTTCTTTTATTAATGTCTGTTTTGGCAGAGTAAGGTTCCATTCGAATTGATTGGAATGGACCTAGTTGGAAAATCAGTACATCTATGTTATCATTGACTATTGCACCAGATAGGCACAGGCATATGCCATAAAATCTAAGTCAGCTGCAGGGGTTACCAGGTGCATCCTAAAATCAGCTTGAAGTGCCAAAACAGATTCTAACTGATCAAGGCAAAGAGTTTGTCAATACTGTAAGTATTTTTAGTTCTACTACAGAAATAGTTCATTGTATTTCATTAGGTCCATTGCTATGCAAACAGCTTAATGTATGTTAGTCCATTAACACCTAAAGATGTGTTTTCACATAACTTGTGTAGATCAACAATGAGATCTGCAAAGTGCTTGGCATTAAGAGAAGCCTCTGTGCCCCATACCACCCTCAGACCAATGGACTGGTAGAGAGGCTCAATGGCGTGGTGTGTGTGTGTGTATATACACTCACCGGCCACTTTATTAGGTACACCTGTCCAACTGCTTGTTAACACTTAATTTCTAAGCAGCCAATCACATGGCGGCAACTCAGTGCATTTAGGCATGTAGACATGGTCAAGAGAATCTCCTGCAGTTCAAACCGAGCATCAGTATGGGGAAGAAAGGTGATTTGAGTGACTTTGAACGTGGCATGATTGTTGGTGCCAGAAGGGCTGGTCTGAGTATTTCATAAACTGCTAATCTACTGGGATTTTCACGCACAACCATCTCTAGGGTTTACAGAGAATGGTCCGAAAAAGAAAAAACATCCAGTGAGCGGCAGTTCTGTGGGCGGAAATGCCTTGTTGATGCCAGAGGTCAGAGGAGAATGGCCAGACTGGTTCGAGCTGATAGAAGGGCAACAGTGACTCAAATAACCACCCGTTACAACTAAGGTGGGCAGAAGAGCATCTCTGAACGCACAGTACGTCGAACTTTGAGGCAGATGGGCTACAGCAGCAGAAGACCACATCAGGTGCCACTCCTTTCAGCTAAGAACAGGAAACTGAGACTACAATTTGCACAAGCTCATCGAAATTGGACAATAGAAGATTGGAAAAACGTTGCCTGGTCTGATGAGTCTCGATTTCTGCTGCGACAGTCGGATGGTAGGGTCAGAATTTGGCGTCTACAACATGAAAGCATGGATCCATCCTGCCTTGTATCAACGGTTCAGGCTGGTGGTGGTGGTGTCATGGTGTGGGAATATTTTCTTGGCACTCTTTGGGCCCCTTGGTACCAATTGAGCATCGTTGCAACGCCACAGCCTACCTGAGTATTGTTGCTGACCATGTCCATCCCTTTATGACCATAATGTACCCAACTTCTGATGGCTACTTTCAGCAGGATAATGCGCCATGTCATAAAGCTGGAATCATCACAGACTGGTTTCTTGAACATGACAATGAGTTCGCTGTACTCAAATGGCCTCCACAGTCACCAGATCTCAATCCAATAGAGCATCTTTGGGATGTGGTGGAACGGGAGATTCGCATCATGGATGTGCAGCCGACAAATCTGCGGCAACTGTGTGATGCCATCATGTCAATATGGACCAAACTCCCTGAGGAATGCTTCCAGCACCTTGTTGAATCTATGCCACGAAGAATTGAGGCAGTTCTGAAGGCAAAAGGGGGTCCAACCCGTTACTAGCATGGGGTACCAGCATATATATATATATATATATATATATATATATATATATATATATATATATATATGAACTGTGTTGTGAGCTGTTTCTTTGTGCGCAGCCCAAACAATTCTCCAATTATTGGTCCCAGGTAAAACTGGTGGAGTACAAGCCAAATACCTGGGACCAATGTTTGGACGCAGTAATGTTCGGGCTGCGCACAAAGAAACAGCTCACAACACAGTTCTCGCCATATTACCTCATGTTTGGGAGAGAAGCTCGATACCCATCCGAGGTCCCAGAACATTATCAGGTATAAAAATATACACATTTGTGTCTCCTACTTTTGTGTAAATATTTGATAGTAATGCTTTGTAGATAATATCATCAATAACATGTTTCCATGGTTTGATGGTTCCTTTGAAGATGACTACACCAACAAAGAGGTGGCCATTGACATTGAGCGTCATGAAAAAATAAGGAACATTGTTGATGAAAACGTTGAAAAACTGCATGCCAGAACGAGGGGAAGGCTTTCAAAAATGGAAACGCAAACCTTCAGGTGGGGGATTCGGTGTGGAGGAGGAATGTCCGCAGTGAACAGCGTAAAGGGAAAGCTGGACCCAGATTATTTTGGTCCCTTCACGGTAACCAAACTAGAAGGGAAAAGTGTTGATGTTGTGGATTCAAAGGGTCTGTTATGGTTTCTTTCTTTTTTTTACCCTGTTTTCCTTTCCTTCTTCATGTTCCCTCCCTGGTCTTGTGTTTGTGTCTTGTTTCTCCCCGGTTTTGTGTTGTTGGTCCTGTCTTGTGTTCCCCTGAGTGTCTGCATGTTTTGTTTTTTGTCTCGTCCTGCTTTTAGTTTTACTTCCTGTGTTTTCCCTCTCTTGTGATTACCTGATGTTTTCCACCTGCTTCCCTGCCCTCTTGTCACCTGCCTCTCGTTACCTCGTTACCTTGTGCATTTAACGTCTGTGCCTTTTGCTTTGCCTTGTCCAGTCAACATGTGCATGTGTTTTCCTCCCCGCGTGTTGTCCTTTTGCTTGGACTCTGTTTTCTCTTTTGTTACAATAAATCCTTTTTGAAACCTTTTTCTGCCTGCCTGCTCCTCTCTGCATCTGGGTCCTCCATTCCTGAGAGCATAACAGGGTCAGTCCATACACAAGGTCAGCATTGATCACCTAAAGCCCCACCATAAGGAGGACCCTGAGAATACCTCACAAATTGAGAAGGCATCAACAGATCCCCCCTTTACAGCCACTCAGTGTTACCTCCCCTCCACCTAAAGCTGCAGGCCCCTCTCCAGCTCCACAACCCGCTCAAGCAGCAGGCCCCTCAGTAGCTGCAAGCCCCTCTCTGGCTCCAGAACCATCTCAAGCAGCAGGTCCCTCTCTGGCTACAGGCCCCTCACCGGCTCCGGAACCCCCCTCAAGCAGCAGGTTCCCCTCTGGCTACAGGCCCCTCACCGGCTCCAGAACCACCCTCAACCAGCAGGTCCCTCTCTGGCTACAGGCACCTCACCGGCTCCAGAATCCCCTCAAGCAGCAGGTCCCGATCTGGCTACAGATGTTTCTCCAGCTCCTTCTGGGGAATCATCTTCTGGTGTGACCTCCTTTCATGAAAAGTGTATGTAACTTAGATGAAGTAGCTCTGAAGTACATCTGTTAAAAAATAAATTTAACCATTTCCATTTTGGTTTTAGTGAACATTGTAAAGCTCTTGTACTTAAGTAAAAGATTACATTTTATTTTCACATTTAAAAACAGATACACTTAATGATATAATTTACTAAGTTAAAGTTATTGTATTTTTTGTTATATGTCATTTAAAGGCTTGAAAGACACCTGGGAAGACGAAAATGAACATGTCCTATTGTCAAGAATGGGGCCCTATAACTTTTACTGAGACATTGCCAGTACAGTTCCCAATCAAGAACTCGAGAGTGAGGTTAGCTGTATGTTTAAATTTAATGAATCATTTGAGTACTTGAGTTTAAAATATACTTGTAATTTACCTTTGTAAACTCATTATGTACCTGTCTGTTGTGGTTTGGGGTTTTTGTTTGGGTTTGTTTTCCCGCTCTTGCTTCCTTGTATGTCTTTGTGTTTTCCCCGGTCCCGTGTGTTTAATCCTGTCTTGTGTTTCCCGGTAGATGTCTGTTGTCCCGCTTCCTGTTTTATTTTGATAGTATGGCTTCCTGTCTTGTCTTGTCTTGTCCGGCTTTACTTTGTTTGTCTGATTGTCCCGCCCCGCCCTAATGTGATTCACCTGATGTCTCACCTGTTCCTCATCACCTTGTTACCTTGTGTATTTAACCTCTGTGTTTCCCTTGTCTAGTGCTCGATCATTTTGTCCTGTTACCTGTCTGACGTCTGGTTCTCCCTCCTGTGAATCTTGCCTCGTGAGTTTTGTTCCTGTGAAGTTTTTCCCGTTTATCGCCGTTCCCTGTGTCTGCTTTGGTTTTTTGGGAACTTTTTGATTTTTTTTCTTTTTCCCCGTTTTTGGTTATCAATAAATGTGGTTTTGAAGCTCCCTCCTGCCTGCTGTCCGAGGTCCTAACCTCACCCCCCACCGTAACAGAATGATCGAGCCTGTTAAGGACCCAGCACTTTCAGGCAGCAGCGGAGCGGAGCTGGAGCGGCTGGAGTACGCCCTCTCCCGGTTCATCACCGAACTGGGGAGGACCACGGATGTCGAGCGTCAACTCACCATATGTGCCCTCATCAGGAACGCCATGGCCAGCAAACCCTGGCTTTTCGACGTTCCAGGCATGAGGGAAATTCTCCGAGAGCTCTACCGACTGGAAGGGAGCCTGCAAGACATCCTGGTTCCCACCAACGAGCCGACGTCCAGTGTTCGGGACCCCCAGCCGCCTACTGCCGCCGCCGCCGCCGCGGACCTGTTTTCCCGGGGAGTTGTTACTGACCAGTCCTCCCCGGGAGCCGCCATGGTCCAGACCCCCCAGCCGCCGCCTGCCGATGACGATGGGCATCCCCAGCCGCCGCCTGCCGACAACGACGGGCATCCCCAGCCGCCGCCGCCGCCTGCCGACGACGACGGGCATCCCCAGCCACCGCCTGCCGACGACGACGGGCATCCCCAGCCACCGCCGTCTGCCGACGACGACGGGCTTCCCCAGCTGCCGCCGCCGCCTGCCGCCGCCGACTGTCATCCCCAGCCGCCTGCCGCCGCCGACGGGCATCCTCAGCCGCCGCCTGCCGCCGCCGCGCAGCCACCGGCCGACCGGTTCCCCCGACCCTGACGGTCCGACCGACCCCCGACCCAGACCCTGACGGTCTGACCGGCCGCCTGTCCCCCGTGACCCAGACCGGCCGCCTGTCCCCCGTGACCCAGACCGGCCGCCTATCCCCCGTGACCCAGACCGGCCGCCTGACTGTTCCCCCCGACTCAGACCGACCGACCGGTCCCCTTGGCCCCCGGCTGGCGGTCGGTAGTCCCGACCTCCTGCCGGCGTCGGGGTTGTTACCCCCTCTGGGCACTGGCTCCCGGGACCCCCCTCGCTCTAGGCCTGGGGGTTCCCCGGGACCCAGTCCCCCCAGAGCCAGTTCCCAGACTTCCTCCGGTCCTGATCCCGGGTTCTCAGGAATCCCAGCCCCACATGTTTTTGGTTCCCTGAGTCCTAACCTTCCTGGTCTTGTGTCTGTCCCTGTCTCTGTGTTGGTCCCCGTCACTGTGTCTTTTCCTGTCCCTGTCTCCGTGTCTGTTCGTGTCCTAGTCCCCGTGCTTATCCCGGTACCTTCGTCTGTCCCCGTACTCGTCTTAGTCCCCCTATCTGTCTCTGTCCCAGTGTTTGTCTCTGTCCCTGTCACTGTTTCTGTCCCCATCACCGTTCCTGTCCCTGTCTTTTTCCCTATCTCTGCGTTCGTCCCATCCCAATCTATCACCAAGTCCAACCCGTGTGTGTTTACGTCATCCCCGTCCGTCCCGTCTCAGTCTGTCCCCATGCCTGTCCAGTCCGAGCCGGTCCCGTCCCTCCGCAAGCTTTCCCGTGTGCCCCCCTGTGGGCCTTCTCATATTACTCGTGCGCCCCCCCATGGGCCTTCTCGTATTCCTCGTGCGCCCCCCCGTGGGCCTTCTCGTATCCCTCGTGCGCCCCCCCCGTGGGCCTTCTCGTATCCCTCGTGCGCCCCCCCCGTGGGCTTTCTTGTATCCCTCGTGCGCCCCCCCGTGGGCTTTCTCGTATTCCTCGTGCGCCCCCCCGTGGGCCTTCTCGTATCCGTTGTGCGCCCCACCGTGGGCGTTTCCGCGTGCCCCTTCGCGGGCTTTCTCGTTTGCCCACTAGTGGGCTCCCCTGTGCGCCCCCGTCCGGGCTCTCTTATGCCTCCTAAGTCCCTTCCTGCTTCCCTCCTCTCTCCTTTTCTTGCTCTTGGTTTTTGTGTCTCGGTGTCCGTCTGTCTGGCTCTCCCGTGTCCTGGCTCCTTTCCCTTCCTCTGTTGTTTTTGGGTACATCTCTCTCTCTTTGTCCCGGTGTCTGAGTCTCCCTACCTCCTCTCTGTCTGTCCTGATCCCTGTGTCCCTATTTTGCTTCTGTGTCCGTGTCTTCCCCGTTTTGTCTTTTCGTCTTATTCTCGTCCTTTTTGCCCCATCTCTCCGTATCTCCGTCCCCTTCTCTCCCTTTCTTGAGTGTGCGTGTTTTACTCTCTTTGTATATGTCCCCGTATCTCTCGCGTTCGGTCTTCCTTCCCTCTTTGCCCCTGTCTACCTGAGCTTCCCTCTCTCCATGTATCTGTCTACCTGACTCTCCATCCTCCCTTTCGCGTTCTGCGCCGCGCTGTTCCTGCCCCCAGTCGCTTCTCTGCTCCCTTTTTCTGTCCCTGTCCTCCGATTCCTCGCCCCGTCCATTTCCTGGTCTCCATTGCTCTGTCTCCTTTGTTCCCTGTCTGTCTTGTCTTCTGTGCCTTTTTCTCTCCTATTTGTGTGTATACCTCTCTCTCCCTGTTGGTCTTGTTCCTTATGTCTTTCCCCTCCATCTCTTTCTCTCTTTGTTTCTTTTTGTGTATATACACTACCGTTCAAAAGTTTGGGGTCACCCAAACAATTTTGTGTTTTCCTGAAAAGTCACACTTATTCACCACCATACGTTGTGAAATGAATAGAAAATAGAGTCAAGACATTGACAAGGTTAGAAATAATGATTTGTATTTGAAATAAGATTTTTTTTTACATCAAATTTTGCTTTCGTCAAAGAATCCTCCATTTGCAGCAATTACAACATTGCAGACCTTTGGTATTCTGGCTGTTAATTTGTTGAGGTAATCTGGAGAAATTGCACCCCACGCTTCCAGAAGCAGCTCCCACAAGTTGGATTGGTTGGATGGGCACTTCTTGCGTACCATACGGTCAAGCTGCTCCCACAACAGCTCAATGGGGTTCAGATCTGGTGACTGCGCTGGCCACTCCATTACCGATAGAATACCAACTGCCTGCTTCTGCTCTAAATAGTTCTTGCACAATTTGGAGGTGTGTTTAGGGTCATTGTCCTGTTGTAGGATGAAATTGGCTCCAATCAAGCGCTGTCCACTGGGTATGGCATGGCGTTGCAAAATGGAGTGATAGCCTTCCTTATTCAGAATCCCTTTTACCCTGTACAAATCTCCCACCTTACCAGCACCAAAGCAACCCCAGACCATCATATTACCTCCACCATGCTTAACAGATGGCGTCAGGCATTCTTCCAGCATCTTTTCATTTGTTCTGCGTCTCACAAACGTTCTTCTTTGTGATCCAAACACCTCAAACTTGGATTCATCCGTCCACAACACTTTTTCCAGTCTTCCTCTGTCCAATGTCTGTGTTCTTTTGCCCATCTTAATCTTTTTCTTTTATTGGCCAGTCTCAGATATGGCTTTTTCTTTGCCACTCTGCCCTGAAGCCCAGAATCCCGCAGCCGCCTCTTCACTGTACATGTTGACACTGGTGTTTTGCGGGTACTATTTAATGAAGATGCCAGTTGGGTACCTGTGAGGCGTCTGTTTCTCAAACTAGAGACTCTAATGTACTTATCTTCTTGCTCAGTTGTGCAACGTGGCCTCCCACTTCTTTTTCTACTCTGGTTAGAGCCTGTTTGTGCTGTCCTCTGAAGGGAGTAGTACACACCGTAGTAGGAAATCTTCAATTTCTTAGCAATGTCTCGCATGGAATAGCCTTCATTTCTAAGGACAAGAATAGACTGTCGAGTTTCAGATGAAAGTTCTCTTTTTCTGGCCATTTTGAGCGTTTAATTGACCCCACAAATGTGATGCTCCAGAAACTCAATCTGCTCAAAGGAAGGTCAGTTTTGTAGCTTCTGTAACGACTAAACTGTTTTCAGATGTGTGAACATGATTGCACAAGGGTTTTCTAATCATCAATTAGCCTTCTGAGCCAATGAGCAAACACATTGTATCATTAGAACACTGGAGTGATAGTTGCTGGAAATGGGCCTCAATACACCTATGTACATATTGCACCAAAAACCAGACATTTGCAGCTAGAATAGTCATTTACCACATTAGCAATGTATAGAGTGTATTTCTTCAAAGTTAAGACTAGTTTAAAGTTATCTTCATTGAAAAGTACAGTGCTTTTCCTTCAAAAATAAGGACATTTCAATGTGACCCCAAACTTTTGAACGGTAGTGTATATTCCGCCCTTGGCGTCCCACTGTATGTCTCTGTGAGGGACCAGGCAGTTAAGCATGAGGAGTCACAAAGGAAATCTCAAAAAGTAAGAGTTTTTATTTCCAAAAATAATTACAAAATAAAGATAAAGTTTCGGGCCTTTAAAAGAGGTCAAATAAACAGACATAACTAAGGCTGTGAACATAAGAAACTCAAAAATACGACTGACCTCCTAACAAAGAAACAAAGGGGACTTATATATTGACGGATTAAACCAATTTAAACACACAGGGGGAGACAAACAATAACTACAAACTAACTTCAGAAACAAATAATGCCAAACCTACAAAAATGTATTCCTACTAAAATATACTTTTGCTTATCTTAGCTCCACCAAAGTTACTCTATATAAAATCTAAACCCCAGAATACCTACAGCGAGAATACAGCTACCCCCCCGGACATATCAAACACTGGTAGTGTCCAATTAGGCCACTTCCCCTTTAAAGGCTGCTCCTTCTCCGGGCGGCATCTCTTTTAAGTCAGCAGACCTGGAACCCTCCCGGGCGTGGACTCCTACTGGTAAGCTCAAAAGAAAACCTGATTAGCAGTAGGACCATCCAAACGTAAATAATATGCACTTGCTAAATTATACCTTTGTATAAATCAAATAAAGTATGATGCACATGAAATTAAACAAGTGTCCTGTAAGTTATTTGTAACTGAATAAATGGTTGTAACAAATGAAGATTTCTAAACAAAAGCATATTAACTAAACCTAAGGGAAAAATATAAGTGCATGAGGTTACCACTTCTACGCTGGTTGTGTGGCCATTGCTGTGGCCATCACAGTCTCCCTCTCCCTTTGCTTGTCTGTCTCTCTGTTGCTCTCTTTTTATGTGACCCTCTGCGTCTCCCTTGCTTGGTCTTCCTCGTCTTGTCCCCTCCTAGTTCGTCCTGTCCCTTTCCTTGGTCTCAACTTTCCCCTCGTTTTTGTCTCCTCCTTAGTCGTCTTGCTGCTCGCCTCTCTGCCTCAGTCCCTCTGTGTTTCGTCCTCTTTGTCTTTCTGCCTCTGTGTCTATCGCTCATCCCATCTCTCGGTGTCTCTTTCTCTTTGATCCCTTGCTCTCTGTACCTCTCTCTTTCTGCTCGTCTGTGTGTGTGTATATCTCTGTTTGTGTGTTTCGGTGTCTCTCTTGGTCCCTGTGTTGATCTGGCTCTCTCTGTGTTTTTCTGTCTCTCCCTCTCACTGTCCATCGGTCATGCTCTCTCTGTCCCTTTCTCTCACTCTGTTTGATTGTGAGTTTGTCTCTCTATCGTGCGTCTCTGTGTCCCTCACGCTTTGCCTCTCTTTCCCTCGGTCTTTCTCACCTTTTGTGTCTTTCTTTTCCTCTCTCTGTCTGTTTTGGATCTCTGCCTCTCTCCGGCTCTCTGTTCCTGGTTCCTGGTCACCCCTTTGTGTCCTCTCCTCCAGTCCCTCGCTTGCTGCTTGTCTCCCTCGTGCCCTAGGTCTTTCCTCGTGCCTGGTCCTTGTATCCTATTTCCTGATTCCCTATCCCTTTATCCCTCCTAGATTCCTCTCCTCCGGTCCTCGCTTGCTGCCTGTCTCCCTCGTGCCCTAAGTCTTTCCTTGTGCCTGGTCCTTGTATCCGGTTTCCTCTTGCCCTTCCCTCGTCTCCCTTTCCCATTCCATTACAGTCCTTCTTTTCGTCCTGCCGCCTCTCGTCTTGTTCCTCCCTCTCTTTGCTTGTCCCCTCATTCGTCTTGTTTTTTCTTGTCATTTCCTTGTCTTGTTTCTTTGCCTTTTCGCCGCTTTCATTCCGTGACCTCCCTTGCCCCTCTGCCTTTGTCCCCTCGCTCTTGTCAGTTTTCCTGGCTCCCTCTCACTCTGTCTCCTTCGTGTTTTCTCGGCTCCTTCGTGCTTTTCCTGTGTCCTCCCTCAATCTCCTCCTTTGTTTCCCTCTCTTGTTCCCGCTTCCCAGTCCCTCTCTCGGTTCCTGTCCTCGTTCCCTTTCTTGTCTCTCACCCCTGTACCTGTATCCCCTGTGCTCCTCGGTCCTGTCCCTAGTGCTCCTTGGGTTCTCTGTGCCTTCTGGGCCCCTGGTTTCCCGTCCCTCGGTCCCCTCTTTCCGGTGTTTTCCGCCCCTAGTGGGTTGTTTTCTGTTCTTTTTGGGTTTTTGTTTGGTTTTGTTTTCCGCTCTTGCTTCCCTGTATGTCTTAGTGTTTTCCCGGTCCTGTGTGTTTAATCCTGTCTTGTGTTTCCCGGTAGATGTCTGTTGTCCCGCTTCATGTTTTATTTTGATAGTATGGCTTCCTGTCTTGTCTTGTCTTGTCCGGCTTTACTTTGTTTGTCTGATTGTCCCGCCCCGCCCTAATGTGATTCAACTGATGTCTCACCTGTTCCTCATCACCTCGTTACCTTGTGTATTTAACCTCTGTGTTTCCCTTGTCTAGTGCTCAATCATTTTGTCCTGTTACCTGTCTGACGTCTGGTTCTCCCTCCTGTGAATCTTCCCTCGTGAGTTTTGTTCCTGTGAAGTTTTTCCCGTTTATCGCCGTTCCTGTGTCTGCTTTGGTTTTTTGGGAACTTTTTGATTTTTTTTCTTTTTCCCCGTTTTTGGTTATCAATAAATGTGGTTTTGAAGCTCCCTCCTGCCTGCTGTCCGTTGCATTTGGGTCCTAACCTCACCCCCCACCGTAACACCTGTCTCTTAGGTGATCAATGCATACATGGCCCACACAGTCAAAAATAACGAAATACGGGCCAAAAAGGCACTTCGTATCTACTAATTTGAAATGACTTGTATATGGGAGGGGAAAGGGCTCAAGATTGAATGTAAGTGTACTTTTACGTTTGAGTTTTTTTAAATGGTTTGTATTTTTATGATTTTAAGTGATTTTGTAAATGTTTATGGTCTTTTTTAGTGCGACCCAAAAAATTATGTCATTTTGGGTGCCGTCCATGAGCCCAATCACTGGATATTGGCAGTAAGATCAAGTACCTCACCATGTGTATTGCTGACCTTTTGTTGAGAGCTGTAATGTTTCCAACAGTAATAGCATAGGTGACTAAATATCCTATTCTACAGGCGATCTTTCCCTCTGAAAGAAGGGGCCTTGTGGTGGATCCCATGGGAAATGATTCCTTTCAACTTAAACAGTGTATGGATTCTACAAGGTAAATGCTGAAAATGTTATACAACAAGTGTTGCTTTAAAAAAAAAAAAAAAAGAAAATCTGAAAATATGTCATTGTCATATTTTACTTTTTGTATACCTTTCAGGGCCTTTGTCAGAAAACGAGGCTGCCGGGTATCCAGGTGGACGGCCGACACAGTTCCACAGTCTGCAAAGGATAATGCTTAAACGTGTTTGTATAGAGTGGGTGTGTCAGAGGTTTCGTTGTGTTTCTAATACACGCAGGTAAACCTATATTCAATAGTCTTCTTTTTATTTTATTAACCTGTTTATTTATTATTTAGTGCCTTTTTGTAGATTTCAGAGATCCTCCCATTACCTTAATTTTTTTTAAAACGCGTACTTTTCTCTTGCCAGCTGAGTTAGGGAACTGTTACATCATGTGCAATATTTGTCCTAAAAGTAAGTTTATGTTTGTGTCTGTCATTCTATTTCTACCTGTAAAATATTTTAAAAAAGTGAAGGTTTTTGTTTCTCTCACATCAACAGTTTGGTGGTTTATGTTACTGATGTACTATGCACTGACAAATAAGTTATTTAAATTCATTTCATAATAGTATGCAGAGACATTACTGGCAGAGGAGTCGCTAAAAATCTCAAATGAGACCTCCGGAGTGAACTACCATGACACTGCTAAATGAGACTGGTACTTTTGTTTTATATCCTGTTCTATAATCATAAAACACATTTCTTAAAAGATTATGTTCATGTATTTACTACCTTTAGTCACTGATACTGAAGGAACTATTTTGTGTTGGGTAATATTAACATGCAGTGCATTTCTATGTTAACTGGTAAACTGAAACTAGGGCCGTGAAATTGATTAAAGGAGACACAGTAAAGGTCAACTTTATTTATGTGTAAAAAAAACAACAATTAGGCCATTGATACAATAATAAATAATTGAATTGTTTTCAATGATGAAAAGATGACCTTGGTGAACTGTGCCACCATTGCGGGGAGAAGAACACTGTGGAGGAGCAAGCAAAGACAGTGCGGAAGAAACAGAAAACCACTAACCACCAACTAATTGGGTAAAAAAGCTGTTTGCACTTTTACATGAAAGGAATTTCTTATAGAAGGATATAGAATATACATCATTATTATATGTTGTACTGCATCTCAAATTTTAAACGCAGTGAAAATGTTATGTAATGCTGTAATCTTATGACCTTTGTGTTACAGATCCAGTGTGACCGGTGGTACCATGTGGTGTGTGTTCTAAAGCCTTCCCCCAAGAAATCCTACAGCTGTGCAGTGTGCCCATTTTGAGCTGTCCCTCCACTCCCTTTCTGATCTGTAATAGTTAGTTGGGTGTGGATGCTAAATCATCATTCACAGCCTATGTTTTTCAATACATTTATTATTAAGTATTTATTATATATATATATATATATATATATATATATATATATATATATATATATATATATATAAAATTACAATGATTTGGTTGTTGTGAAACGTGAATTTTGAAATGTTCAAATATATATGAATTTATTTATGGTGTTGTGGTTTGGGGTTTTGTTTTGGATTTTCCTTTCTCTTTTGGTCCTGTCTTGTGTCTGTATCCTTTCTCCCCGGTCTTGTGTTGTCTTGTGTTCCCCAGAGTGTCTGTATGTTCTGTTTCCTGTTTTATTATGAAGTTGGGTTTTTTGTCTCGCCTCTAGTTTTAATTCTTGTGTCTTCCCGCTCTTGTGATTACCTGATGTTTTTCACCTGATTCCCTGCCCTCTTGTCACCTGCCTCTCATTACCTCATTACCTTGTGTGTGTGTGTGTGAATATAATATCTGTGGTTCTTTTGTCTCTTGTCAGATCCATTTCTCCTGTCTGCCTGTTCCTGTTGCGTTCCTGTCTTGTGCCAGATATTCCCTGTGAGTTTTCCCCTGTGGAGTTTCCTTGTTTTTTGTATCTCTTTTTCCCCAGGCCTGTTATGGACTTTTGTCACTTTTGACTTCTTGGATTTTTTTGTTGTCCTTGGATTTTGCCAGTGCCCGTTGCTCCCTGTGTTTCTTTTGGACTGTTGTGAATAAATCCTTATTACCTGCTATCTCTGCTCTTGGGTCCTCCTTCCTGCCTGAACACAACATATGGGAACAATTCCCAATGAGTTCACAATCCAATTATTACTTGGTTATTGATCATTTCCTCCCACAGCTCTTGCAGATTAGGTAACAGCCTCACGCTGCTGACGTAGGTTTACTATTTATTTCAACCGCACCCTAAATGCGGAATAAAAAGTTAGAACGCAACGCCACTTTTGCGTTTTCTCTTCAGATTGTATCTGTGTAAACGTAGCCCTAATCTGTAGCCCCGCCTTAACTCTGATTGGTGGCGCCGCCATCTATGTAGCCGAGCTTCGCTTAAGTATGCAATTTTTTTGTCAGATTGACGGTCCAGTGAATGAGTCAGAGATAGCAGCACTAAGGACGAGGTGGTGGCAACCAACAAGAGTTAGAGGACCCACCGGCCTCTTTAAGATCGAAAGTTTGGGAAAACTTGGGTTTCCCAGCCAGTTCCAGTGGTACAGGCGAGACAATGGTGGATAAGACGAGGACTGTCTCGGCGTTGTCGTATATGTGAGTGGAAATACATCTAACATGCTAACGCATATCCAACTCCATCACCCAGATGTACCAATCACAGGAACGAGACAAAAACTGTCCAGCTTCTCCTCCCTACAGTGCTTTTACATACACATAGGGCCAAATCTTCAATGCCCCTGTATTCACTCGTAGAGGAACCTGGCTTCAAGAATTTGCTGTATGTAGTCAAACCTTTCCAACATGTGTTCTCGTCCACATACTGTATGAGGCAAACTGTAGTCCCTTCCATGTCCAACCAAACACGGACGTTGATGGAACACGAGTTGTCAGCTGCACCCTCTGTTTCACTAATGATGGTTGGACTTCTAGTGCAACGGAAAGCTATCTCATGGTGACTGCTCATTTTATTGACTCTAAGTGGGAAATGAAAGCATCAGTTCTACCTGTATGAACAGCACACAAGCACTCACCTAGCTTAGAAGCTACAGGAGGTCGTGGCAGAGTGGAAACTAGAGAGGCCTGGAACAACTATTTCAGTGACCACAGACAATGCAAAAAACATTGTTAATGCCGTGAGAGAAGCAGGGCTGGGTCTGCATGTAGCATGCTTTGCCCATGCCCTAAATTTAGCCACACAAAAAGCACTGGTATCTCGATTGAGGAAAAATCTGAAAGATTGTTACTTTTTTCCAACGTAGCACGACGGCTGCATATGTTTTGGAATGTAAACAGGTGATCCTCGACTTGGCAAAACACTGCCACATACAGTGGGGCTTGAAAGTTTGGGCACCCCAGGTAAAAATTTTTATTAATGTGCATAAAAAAGCCAAGAAAAGATGGAAAAAAATCTCCCAAAAACATCAAATGACAGATTAGACATTTGTATAATATGTCACAAAAAGTTAGATTTTATTTCCATCATTTACACTTTCAAAATAACAGAAAACAAAACAAAAAGTCTGCAAAAGTTTGGGCACCCTGCAGAGTTAATACCTTGTATCGCCCCCTTTGGCAAGTATCACAGCTTGGAAACGCTTCATGTAGCCAGCCAAGAGTCTTTCAATTCTTGTTTGAGGTATCTTTGCCCATTCTTCCTTCCAAAAGTCTTCCAAGTCTTTGAGATTTCTGGGCTGTCTGTCACGCACTGCTCTTTTAAGGTCTAGCCATAGATTTTCAATTATGTTGAGGTCAAGAGATTGTGAAGGCCATGGCAAAACCTTCAGTTTACGCCTCTTGATGTAATCCACCGTGGATTTTGAGGTGTGTTTAGGATCATTATCCATTTGTAGAAGCCATCCTCTCTTTAACTTCATCTTTTTCTCAGATGGCATCAAGTTAGCGTCCAAAATTTGCTGACATTTAATTGAATCCATTTTTCCTTCTTCTCATGAAATGTTCCCTGTGCCACTGGCTGCAATACAACCCCAAAGCATGACTGATCCCCCCCCCCATGCCTAACAGTTGGACAGAGGCTCTTTTCATTAAATTCTGTGCCCTTTCTTCTCCAAACGTACCTTTGCTTATTCCGGCCAAAAAGTTCTACTTTAACCTCATCGGTCCACAGAACTTGTTACCACAATGCATCAGGCTTGTTTATATGTTCATTTGCAAACTTCAAACGCTGACTTTTGTGGTGAGGACGTAGAAGAGGTTTTCTTCTGATGACTCTTCCATGAAGACCATGTTTGTACAAGTATCTCTTTGTAGTGGAATGGTGTAGCACAACTTCAGTGTGCCAGGTCTTTCTGGATGGATCGTGCAGTCAAACGTGGGTTTTGACTTGCTTTTCTCACACTCCTGCCAGCTGTTCTGTCTGATATTTTTCTTGGTCTTCCAGATCTTGTTTTAACTTCCATTGTTCCTGATGACGTCCATTTCTTAATTACATTCCAAACAGAGGATATTGGCATCTGAAAACGCTTTGCTATCTTCTTACAGCCTTCTCCTGCTGTGAGCGTCAACTATTTTCAGTTTCAGTTTTCTAGACAACTGCTTAGAAGAAGCCATGGTGCTGATTGTTGGGGCAAGGTCAGATGAGTCTGGGCATTTAAAACCTTAAGATTGACATCACCTGGTCTTTCCAGACGATGATTGAGAACAATCCATGACACTGTCAGGTCTCAACTTTCCAAAGAGGGCAGTGTATGCTAGAAACTCTAGGTGCCCAAACCTTTGCAGACGCCATTTTTTTGTTTTCTCTTATTTTGAAAGTGTAAATGATGGAAATAAAGTCTAACTTTTTGTGACATATTGTACAAATGTCTAATCTGTCATTTGATGCCTTTGAGATTTTTCCATCTTTTCTTGGCTTCTTTATGCACATTAATACAAATTTTTACCTGGGGTGCCCAAACTTTCGAGCCCCACTGTACACAGTGTGTCGACATGCTGGAACTGCTACGAAATGGTCGAGCGCTAACTGGAACCACATGGTTAGACACAACCCTAACAAAGATTACTGGAAATTAAATGAATTACTTTTCAAAATAAATAATTTAAAAAAGAAACCCAAAAAATAATTGACAGATTCTGGAGTCAAGCAAGTTTACGGAATCATTTTGGAAATCAAAGAAAGAAAGCGTCCCAAATAATTCAAAAAATTATAACATTATCAGGAAAAATAAGTTTATCCGGAGAAGAAATTATTGAGCTTTCATCTCTTGAATTGGAAAAAATATACAAGGAGAAGACCATGGGTGCCTTTATCAGATCTAGGAGTAAGTGGCTTGAACAAGATGAAAAATGCACCAAATTCTTTTTCAATTTGGAAAAGAGGAACTTTGAGTTGTCCTGTGTAAATTTAAAAAGAATAATCTAATATGTAAAGATGTAAAGGGTGTTTCACAATATGTAGCTGATTTCTATCAGAAGTTATTTGCTGCTGATTGTGAAAATAAAAGATATGGATATGTTTGTGGAAGATATGGAAAGGTACATTAAATGAGTTGATCCATCCATCCGTCATTGTCCGCTTATCCAATATTGGGTCGCGGGGGAAGCAGCTCCAGCAGGGGACCCCAAACTTCCCTTTCCCGAGCCACATTAACCAACTCCGACTAGGGGATCCCGAGGCGTTCCCAGGCCAGGTTGGAGATATAATCTCTCCACCTAGTCCTGGGTCTTCCCCGAGGACTCCTCCCAGCTGGACATGCCTGGAACACTTCCCTAGGGAGGCGCCCAGGAGGCATCCTTACCAGACGCCCAAACCACCTCAACTGGTTCCTTTTGACATGAAGGAGCAGCGGCTCTACTCACGGATGACTGAGCATCTTACCCTATCTCTAAGGGAAACGCCAGCCCCCCTCCTAAGGAAATCCATTTTGGCTGTTTGTACACTTAAATGCGTTGACAGTTTTAAATCATTTTGCGACCAGAAGTTAAGTTACAAAAACACATTGAATGTCTCAAAGAAAATAAATCTTCTGGGAATCATGGGTTGATAATTGAATTTTATTAAGTATTTAATGAGACATTAGCACCTTTAGTGGCTATGTTTGTAGAAGCAATAGGCAACGGAGAAATATCTCCAACTCTTTGACAAAGTCTTATTAAATTGATTCCTAAACCAAGAAAAGAAACTGAGTATTGACAATTGGAGACCAATAAGTCGGTTAAATAACGATGCTAAGATATTTGCATTGGCCTTTGCTAAAAGGTAAAAATCAAGGGATTCATGCCAAGAAGAAATATTTGTATGTGTCTGAGGGTGTGGAATTAGTGGCAGGCAGTGGCAAAGGAGGAAGGAAGGGAGAAAGGAAGGCTAGCTCAGCTCAAGGCAGTGCTGGAGACGGAGGAGACACAGGTGAGATTCATTTCAGTCAAGATAGAACAACAGGTCAAAGTTAAATTCTTCACCGGAGAGTTTTGCCTGAAGAGTTACCAGACGGAGAGGGGAAAGCAATCTGGCGATGAGTGAGTAGAGAGCTGGGTTTCTTGTAATGAGCTTGATTTTAAATGGAAGCCAGGTGTGCCTGGTAATGCCTGTAGAGCCACGCCCCTGTTGTTGAACACACAGACACACCCACACACACACACACACACACAGAAAGACTGACAGGGAAAACCTGACCGGACTGTAACATTGGACAATAGCTTTTTATCTTATTTGTAGACCTTTACAAGGCATTTGATACCATAAGTCACCAATTTATGTTCAAAGTTATTAAGTGTCTTGGATTTGGGAACCAATTTTTGAAAGCTGTCAAAACGCAATGGAAGGGTTGCAACAGTTCAATTAAGTTGGCTCAACTCTGAGATTTGATGTTGGTCATGGCATAAGACAAGGTTGTCCACTTAGCCCCTTCTTATTCCTCCTTGTTACACAAATTATGGCTATACATCTTAAAAAGGTAATTTCCTAGGTATTTTGATAGACTTACACACACAGACAAATATATATATATATATATATATATATATATATATATATATATATATATATATATATATATACATACACACATGGCTCAGTCAGTAGGGACTTGGCTTGGCTTGCCGTTTAAAGACCACAGACATATTATTATTATTAACAGAAATATTAAATATAATACTTATATAATAACATAATACTATTTATTGCATCATCCTTTGCACTATGTTCCATAATTAAAATAACTATCATAATTAGAAGTACTCCAGCATACTTTGCATTCTTCATTGCGCTATTGTTTTAACCTGTGTAGTGTGTATATATTGTTTGTTTTGTTGTTTGTTTTGTATGAGTAAGCACATTGTGAGCAATGCAATCCAAAAGCAAAAGATTCCTCGTATGTGTCCTCATACCTGGCAAATAAAGCTGATTCTGATAAATTTCATGGTATATTTAAATAGTCAGTCTGTATAATATGTCAGTGTCTATGATTTGTAAAATAAAATCCTTCAAAAGAAATTTGTTGAGGATGGTGATGGCGCAGGGGATATGACACGTCCCTTTGTTGTGGGAGATCCAGGTTTGATTCCAACTGCGATACATCAACCAATGTGTGCTTGAACAAGACACTTAACCCCGTGTTGTTCCAGAGATGGCGACCTCTGATATATAGTGATTGTAAGTTGCTTTGGATAAAGGTGTCAGCTAAATGATGTAATAATAATGAAAGGTATAGATTCCTTATTTAGAGAATTTAAAAGATCCCAACTAGCGGATGATACAACATTTTTTCTAGCTAATAGACATGAAGTGATAACAGCAATTTGTTGTATTAAGGAATTCTCTGCTGTGTCAGGTTTAGGAATGAATTTGAATAAATATGTTTAAGGAATGTGACCTATCCAAAGTAGAAGGAATCCCTGTGAAGAATACAACTACATACCTGGGTGTTATCATTGATAAGCATGAAAAACTTCGCAGTAACCTACATTTCAGTCTTATAATTAATAATTCTTATTAATAATTAATAAAAAACAGTGAAAAAATTCAATATGTGGTTGATGGAGTTCTTTCATTTAATGGTAGAGTTTCGTTATCTAAAGCTGAAGGAATATCCAGGTCTGTCTATGTGTCATTATCATTGAACATCCCTTCTGAAATATCCCAAAAATTGGATGAAATCCTATTCAACTTTATTTGGAGGAACAGATGCCATTACTTAAGAAAAGACATCCTGTGCAACATTAGAAGACATGGTGGTCTAGAAGTATTACGTTTTCAAACCTTAAATAATACTTTCAAATTGAAATGGTTAACTAATTTGAATGAAGAAAATGAATGCATTTGGAATACTTTCCCTAAATATGTATTTGGTTTAGTTGGTGGAGTAAAATTTCTGTTAACATGTGATTACAAAATTGATAGAATACCTGTGTTCTCATCAACCAATTACTACATTTGGAATAACAAGGATATTCAATATCAAAATAAATCTTTGTATTATGGAAAATGGGTTGCTAATGGTAGTATTGGTAAAACAACTCATCAATGCTGATGGGCAGTTACTAAAGTATAATGAATTCCTCTCTCTCACCAAGAGAATATGCAATTGTTGTGGTTTCTATGGCGAGGAGTGTGTTGCATCTTCTTAGTGGTTGAGTATGGCAGTGATCAACCTGTTTAGTAGTGGAATATTCCTCGGTGGAGTTGACATTACCAAGAATAAATGTTCATATAAACACATCAGGAATTGTATAAAAGAGGTAACTCTGCCCTCAGGAAGATTCGTTTGGGCTTCACTCTATGTAG
>JABXJD010000292.1:642500-750943 GCA_013375575.1 Percina caprodes | reverse complement strand
CATATTTATCAGCCTTCATGCATGCACAGACAGCTCTGCTGTTACACACACATTAACCAACATCCACAGACCTGAGGTGCCAAAGTCATATGACAATCTGTAAAGATTAGGTATGGCAATGTTGGTCTGTTGGTCCGATTTCTAATTTCTGGATATCTTTTCAACACTTCACATGCTTAGAAAAAACACGCAATGGAAGTTTGATTTGACGTTTTGTAGGATTTCTGTTTTTTTAGGCAGGGCTGCTTCTTATTATTATCTCCTTTTTTAAAGTCCTTGCTTATGGTGGGCAGTTAAAAATCTCACTGTGTCTCTCTCTCCTCCGGTCTAACAGGATCCGTCCTCAGCTGGCCAAGGAGAAGATCGAGGGCTGCCACATCTGTACGTATGTGATGCCCGGGGAGCCGCAGTTGGTCCTGGGTAAGGACAAGGCCTTCACCTACGACCACGTCTTCGACATGGACACCCAGCAGCAAACCATCTACACCCACTGCACCGAGAGCCTCATCGAAGGCTGCTTTGAGGGCTACAATGCCACTATCTTTGCATACGGACAGGTTGGTCAACAGGCTTTCCTCTTGCATGCTACCAGATCAACACAGTGCACATACACCCCAAACACTCACCCTTTCACATTTGCTGACGTTTCCGCATTGCATCGCTCCAGGGGGATGGAGCAGCAAGATTTATTGTAAGCATGTGATGAGCTGATTTCATTTCATATTAGGGAGGGAGTGAACCGGCCTCGCAGCTGCACCACCTCTGTCAATACACTATCAGCTGACGTGTTACAACCTGCTCTCACCACCGCAGCTTTATATTGGCTCTAATAGTTCAGCCTCAGAGGGTGATAAAGAAAGGGAGTTTATTACCCTTTCAAAGCAGAGTGGGAACAGATTGCTTTACCTCATACCAGAGCATGGAAATAAACTGCAAAGTCGAAACATAATTGAGAAACATTAGGTGCTGGTAGGCAGACCTTTGTTCTCTCCTGTAGACAGAGCCACAGCTTGCTGTTTCTCCCTTGCTGTGTCCATTGTGTCATTACGCTAAACTAAGCTGTAACTGGCTGCTGCCTGTTGCTTATATTGTACAGACAGATATGAGAGTGGCATCAAGCTTCCTGACAAGTAGACAAATAAGCGTATGTTGAAGCAGACCTATGTCTTTTTTAAGAACACATCAAAAAGAAATAGAAGTATACTGTTTTTTACACATTTTCACGCCCACGGTTAGCAGAGATAAAGGGAAAGGCACAGCTTAACTGCACTTTGCAGTGTACACTGTAATTTAAAGGGTCATATAGTTGCTTGTTAAGGTGGTATTTTTTGTTATTCCCCACTAATAACTGAACAAATGACACCTAAAAAAACACATTAAGACATTTGTAATAACACAAATCAACTGTGAAAAAAGATGGGTTTTCTGTCACTCCCTTGCCATTTTTAACAAGATAATTTAAGACGGAAAGACAATACCTCCAATAAAAGAATTTTGGGGTCACACTTGGGGTTGACATGCACCAATGGCCCCTGTCTGTCCTTGTCCACTGGGGACATTGTTGTTACATATACCACTGATACCTCTCCTGTTGTTATGGCTCCGCACCAGCAGCTTCCGTGGCCGGAGGCATTATGTTTTCAGGTTGTCCATCCACATTCTTGTAAACGCGATATCTCAGGAACCCCTGGAGGAAATGTTTTTAAGTTTGGCACACATGTCCACTTATACTCCAAAATGAACTGATTCGATTTTAGAGGTCGAGGCCAATGTGACCTCACAAAAACAATGTTTTTGGCCATAACTCAAGAATTCATGTGTTACTTATGACAGAGTTCAACATACATTTAATATATCAACGGTCAACTTCACTGTGACATCATAATGTTCTGCGAAAACACTTTTCTGGCTAGTATTCAACGCAATAACTCAGGAACAGCAGGGGAGACATTTGGTTGGGATACTGATTTGGTGACACTAATTTTGAAAACTGTGGTGATTATATAAATCTTCTGTGCTGCCAGGTTGAAGATGTGTGTGAAGCATCCACGTTTCACCAAAAAATACACTTTTGATAAAATTCCTTTAAAGTCCTCACTAGGGCCTGAAATTAACACCTGACTACCCGCCAAATGCGGGTGAAGGTAGCAATTGGCGGGTACCACTGTCAATCTACCTGACACATTGGCAGGTAGACAATGAGAATGGAGTGATTCATTAAGTCTTTTTTTGCAACTGTTGTTCTTTTACATTTCAAAGAAGTCTGCCATTTTGTTGGATTTAAGCTAAAAATGTGGCGGTACATTACTGGGGTGAAGAAGCCAGCTGAAGTGAACAACCAACAAAAAGTGGAGCATGAGTAAATGAAGACGTTTTAATACAAAATGGACAATTGGTGGCAACGGCATGGTTGGTGAGGGGCTGATTTATGAAAGTCAAATCTTTTTGTAATCGAGACTACTAACTTAAAATTAGAAGCAGTTAAGGACCAGGAGTCGTCAAAAAGCCACCTACACACGATAAGACTGCGCTTCCAAAGGAGACCGCTGCGGTCAAGGCACTGACGTCCATGAAAGCAGCACAGTTGGAGAGGATGTGACTTCTGTTTTGGAACTTTCATGTGATTCCTGTTTTTCACCTTTTTATGAGGCAAAAAAAACCTGGCTGGTAAAAAGCCACTTTGGCTGGTTGTCAAAAACGTCAGGCACTGGTCCTCACTACATATATTATATGAATCTGAATCGACATTGATTAAGACAACAATAACTCCACTGGTTGGCAAAGGCATACATGCCCAAGGTGGTTATTCTAGTTTTGTAAATCTTTTGGTACCAGTGGTTGAGTGGAGGCCTTTAACAGTGATAATAGAAAAATAAAAGCAGGTGCAACAACATCAAAGCCTATTAGATAAAAAAAGAGCAAGCTTCCTGCTTTTCATTTGTCTCACAGCGTCTCCGGCTGCAGCCGTTAAACCTTGCCTCCGCTCTTCTTCTTTCTGTTCATTATTCTCTCCTCACATTGTTCCTGCTGCCCTTGTATTGCTGTCAAAGAGCCTTTCACAGGGCGCAGTGGAGGCCACACACACACACACACACACACAAAAGCATGTGCACAAACGTTGTAATCACACAGGTGTGGACTTATAAAATAATAAAACCAACACACACAAACAGTCTTTCTCTCACACTCCTGATACATCACACACACACACACACACACACACACACACACACACACGTCAGCGTCTCTTCCAGGCGATTCGACAGGGAGCAGAGGGGTAACGCGTGAATTTGAGCTCAATGTTGCATTCCTTGTATTGTCACCACAGCGACCACCCCATCCCCTTTGGACCCCCTCCCCCCATGATAGAGAAACTACCCAGAGCTGCACCCCAGCCTCTGAGTCCCAGAGACTTTTTAGTTTCATTGAACAGTTAAATGAAACCACATTAGAAACACATAATAAGAGCCAAAATAGGATTTTTTTCCCATTTGGTAAAGTAACTGTATCTGTCTTCTTCTTCCCCGTGTCTAGACGGGTTCGGGGAAGACCTACACCATGGGAACCGGCTTCGACGTCAACATTGAAGAAGACGAGCTGGGTATTATTCCCCGGGCCATCAACCACCTGTTCAGAGGGGTCGAGGAGCGCAGACAGGCGGCCACCGAGCAGGGCAAGCCTGTTCCTGAGTTCAAGATCAACGCACAGTTCTTAGAGGTGCAGAAACACACACAGATCAAAACGTTGAGAAATGAGGGTTTTTGTTTCAAAATAAAGGGGCACTCGGTCTAAACTCAGGACATCCACCAGTCCACTTGGGTTCCATTAATTAGGTGTAGCTAGAGCATGCAGACGGCAAGAGGTCAAAGGTCAGCAGGGTGTGTGATCCAGATGACCCTATAGCCATTAAACTGTCATTAGCCTGTCCCTGTGGGCAACTCCTGGCTTTATTTTTAACCGCCAACGAGCGGCTGCTAACAGCTGGTAAAGAAGCAGCTGGGGGGGGGGTGGTGAGTTTGGGAAATGTAGTAAATGATTGATTATGTAATAAATTACACTGACTATTCATGCAATAATGTGTCTATTATCTATTATGTGTCTATTATCTATTGCATCTATTATTATACACACTCTCCAGTTATACAACGAGGACGTGCTGGACTTGTTTGACTCAACGCGAGACATTGAGGCCAGAAAGCAACGATCCAACATCAAAATCCACGAGGACGCCAACGGAGGCATCTACACCGTCGGGGTCACCACCCGCACCGTCACCTCTGCGGCTGAGGTCAGCTTTAAAACACCCAAAAAAACTGTTTTCTTCTACACCATTCTCCTGGCTTTAAGAAAATCATTTTTATCAGTATAATCCCATCCTAATAAACATTTCCTGAAACGGTTTGATACTCCATTATTATTATTATTATTATTATTATTATTATTATATTAAAGGGTCAGTTGACTCAAATTAGAAAAAAAAACGTGTTGTGCTTTCTATCCATGCAGATAGTAGTAGTATAGGTAGTATAGGTTGTGTTTTCACGTTTTCAGACATCTATCTATGAGATTTATCCAATATGGTGGAGGTGAATTGAATTTTTTGGTTGTTGCTCACAGCACTGAAAAACTACATTTACATATACATTTCAGCAGCAACGTGTCTTTCCAAAAACACTATCCATGTTACTCTAAATAATCCACATACCTCACTGAACCGTAGTACGGTACTCTGTAAAAGCTGATTGTAGATCAGTGACGGGGCAATGAAGAAAATAAAAACGAATCTCATTGTCCCATTGACATAACGACTGGTAGTTGGAGAGGTGCCAGTTCACCTCCTGGGCACTGCCAAGGTGCTCTTGAGCAAGGCACTAAACCCCCAACTGCTCGGGGCGCCTTTCCATGGGCAGCCCCCCCCACTCTGACATCTCTCCATTAGTGCATGTATAGGTACTGAGCATGTGTGTGTAATTCAGGCCTTTGTGTAATGTGTGTAATAACAACAGAGTGTAAATTGTAATTTCCCCTTGTGGGATTAATAAAGTATACATTATTATTATTATTATTATTATTATTATTATTATTATTATTATTATTATTATTATTATTATTATTATGGACAGTTTCTTTATGAATATCATCCAATGACCCTCACCCAAAGATGTCTGTATGTTTTGTGGTCTTTCCTCCCTCCTTCTCTCCTCTCAACAGATGATTCAGTGTCTGAAGCTGGGCGCTCTGTCTCGTACCACCGCCAGCACTCAGATGAATGCCCAGAGTTCGCGCTCCCACGCCATCTTCACCATCCACCTGTGCCAAGTTCGAGTCTGCTCTCCCGATAACAACGTACGTGCTCGAACACAGCTGTGGATCTCTGCCACCGCTGAAACTGAATGTCAATGACACTTTGCTAGATTGAGATGATCACCACCTGCAATTTCCCAATCAAACCCTTCAATTGTAGCACTTGCTGGAAAAGCATATCGTCTCATATTTATTTTCCGTTTGTTCTCTTCCAGGATAATGTAACAGACAACCGTCTAGCTAACAGCTCAGAGATTAATGAGTTTGAGACGCTGACAGCCAAGTTCCACTTTGTGGACCTGGCTGGTTCTGAGAGACTGAAGAGAACTGGTGCAACAGGAGACAGGGCTAAAGAGGGCATCTCCATCAACTGTGGGCTGGTGAGGAAGCCAAGAGCATGTCTGAGTCTGCATTTGGACATTCTACCTTATATTACATAGTAAAGTGCAGGCATAGGTCATATAGTCATGTACTGTGTTTATGCATTGGATCCATTATGGATTACCTTGGGGTGTATGATATAAAGCAGTGAATCTGTCATTCTACAATTGCATGTCAACATTCACCAGATAGCTCAGTTGGTAGAGCAGGCGCCCATATGAGGATTACTCCTTGACGCAGCGGGCCCGGGTTGGACTCCGACCTGCGGCCCTTTCCTGCATGTCAGTCCTCCCTTTGTCTCCCTTTTCATTTCTTCAGCTGTCCTGTCAATAAAGGCCTAAAAATTCCCTAAAGAACAATCAAAAAGGTTGATTTTGTGGAGCAAGAGAGCCACCAGGTGGCCTGAATATGAACTGCATATTAAATATCTTTCTCGAACACAAGTATGATTATTTATCGCTTTACTAAAGTACAAATTAAATGGTATTGTTTCACTTGCTATTTCACTAAGTCCTGGACTTGGTTTTGCCCTCAAATATCCATTCATTAACTTTTGTTGTTTTTCCCCTGTCTCACCTTAGCTTGCTCTGGGAAACGTCATCAGCGCTCTGGGAGACAGGAGTAAGCGCTCCACTCATGTGCCTTACAGAGATTCCAAATTGACACGGCTGTTACAGGACTCGCTAGGCGGCAACAGGTTGGTGAACACTGAGCAAATATGGATGAATATGTTTAACAATGGATCACAAACCAAGTATTTTGATGCTGCAAACATTGACGTACCTGCTTTGAAATCAGTGATTAAGCTGTGTCCAGAAGTGTCACCAGTTTTAACCAGAGAGCAGTATTTACATGCACCCTGTAGGCAGTGGTGGACTTAAGTACATTTACTTGTACTGTACTTAAGTACAAATTTGTGGTAGTTGTTCTTTACTTAAATCTTTTCTTTTCATGCCACTTTCTACTTCTACTCAGCTTTAGTTACTAGTTACTTATCACAAATTAAGATTTATGCACACAAAACACATGTAGTTTATAAAATATGATTTAATTATAAATGAAACTACCAACAATACACAGGCCTACGCTGAAATGATTAGACAATTGAACACAGTACTGTATTGATTGTTTCTAAAATGTGAGTATTTTTCTGCATTGATTACATTTGCATTGATTAAGTACATTTCCCTGATGATACTTATATACTTTTTACATTTTTAACAGAGGAATTTTAAGTGTAACAGAATTTTTTACAGTGAAGTATTGTTACTTTTACTTAACCCTCATGTTGTCCTTTGGTCAAATTGACCCGTTTTCCTATATTAATGTTCTTTTTAACTACCCAATTGTAATTACCCAAAATAACATGATTGATTCCTCATGACGCTCTTTGGCTCTTATTCAATTTTTGAAACCGTATTGAGTAAATGTTGACATATTCCAGTTATTATCCATCAACATACATTCCTTTAATTTTAGTCTAAATAATTTCTGCTTTTCTAACTCAAACATTAGGTATAATTTCCTATAAATGAAGTTTATTGACCATAAAATCCCAAAATAATTGTGAAACTAAAGTTAATAAGTTTGTGTTACGTAGTGTCGAAAAGGTCAAAAAAGTGACAAACATTGAAAAAAGCGGCAAAAGTGTTGAAAAAAAGTTTCTATTTTGATGTGTTAAGTAATAAATCTGAATACTTCTTCCACCACTGCCTGTAGGTTACATGTTTCCGTCGGTACACCTAACATGGCATTCCTCACCACTAGTTACCCTAAAGTAGTACAAAAAAGGTCTTATTATTATTATTACTTACAGATTAATCATTGCACCCTTCTTCTTTTGTGTCCAGTCAAACAGTGATGATCGCCTGTGTCAGTCCGTCGGACCGGGACTTCATGGAAACCTTGAATACTCTGAAGTACGCCAACAGAGCCCGAAACATTAAGAACAAGGTGACGGTGAACCAGGACAGAGCCAGCCAGCAGATCAGCACCCTCAGGACGGAGATAGCACGACTGCAGATGGAGCTGATGGAGTACAAGACGGTAAGAAGGCAGAAGGAAAGGATGGAGGATAGAAGAATTAATTTTTTTATTTTTTTATTTTATTTAACCTTTATTTAACCAAGTAAGCCGTTGAAAACAGGTTCTCATTTGGCGACCTGGCCAAGAAAAGCATAAGCATCAGACAGCATACGGTTTCACATTCAGTACAATACAAGAATACAGAATACAATAGGCTACATAAAGTACAGATTAAATGGGCATTACAAAGCCGGCGCAAAGTGAGGTGTAAGTAACGTCGATGGATATGCGAAAGTGATATGGTAATAACACAATATACTGCACATGAGCAGACAGTCCATAACACTGCTGCGATATAGTGAAGAGTAAATATACAGTTGGTGCAAGTTGTAATTTAGTTAGTGATGTAGATTAGTAATAACACACTTATACACAATATACAGTTAGTACAAGTTGTGTCTACTTAGTGATGTAGATTAGTAATAACACATTTATACACAATATACAGTTAGTACAAGTTGTGTCTAGTTAGTGATGTAGATTAGTAATAACACAGTTATACCCAATATGCAGTTAGTGCAAGTTGTGGTCTAGGTAGTGATGAAGATTAGTAATAACACAGAAAACATGAATACACAGTCTATGTAAATGCTGAATGTAGTACATTAGTTAATACTTTATTCATCCACATTGGGGAAATTCCCTTATTACAGCAGCAGTTTTCTACAGTAAAAAGCAAAAAAAACAACAAGTAAACAAACCAACAGGCAAACAACAGACAATGTGCAAAAAGTACTGAATAAATGTAAAGTGGCATTATATAAAAGATATCGTAAAGTGTGGTGGCCATAGTACAAAAAAATATTGCAGTGTAAGTAAGTAAGTGACGTTATTCAATTAAATTGAGTATGTAATTAAATAATATAGCAAAAGTAAGTAATATAAATGATATTAAAGTGTGACCATAATATGAATAATATTGAAAAAGTATGTTGATATGAATGATATGAATGATATGATATGAGTGGAAAATATATTTCATGATATCAATTATCCTGCCTGATGCTCAGGGGAAGCGTATGGTGGGTGAAGATGGCATGGAGGGCATGAACGACTTGGTCCATGAGAACTCCATGCTGCAAACAGAGAACAACAACCTGAGGGTGCGAGTGAAGGCCATGCAGGAGACCATCGATGCCCAGAGGGCCAGACTCACACAGATCCTCAGTGACCAGGCCAACCAGGTCCTGGCTAAAGCAGGTGGGCAATAAACTTATTTGTACTGCCATAGTGGGGAACTACATTACTCGACTACACTACGGTGTAAAAAAGAAATACAAACCATATTTATTTGACATTTTGGCCATTCAGGTGAATCTTTTTATCTAGGTTCTTTGCTTACAATATAACAACCATGAGACTGCTAGTTTTTTTTTTTGCATATATTCTTGAAAATCACTCTGGATGTCAGAACACTCTTGGTTTGTCAGATATCAAAAGCATACACCCATTATTATAATATAGTTTATTAAAAGTAGTAGTGTTAATGTGGCTAATGGCCTACATACAAGTCACCATGAATCCCTCTGCTTGCAGGTGAAGGCAGTGAAGAGATCGGGAACATGATTCAGAACTACATCAAAGAAATTGAGGAGCTCAGGTATGGGGTGTCCACTTTATTCATTTATTTTGGTATTATTCTTTAATCAGCAGCCATTTCTAACAATTAAAAACAGTTGTTCATGCTGTGTCACAGTAATAACTGTTTTGTTTCCCACTTGGATTCAGAAGCAGACACTAAGCAGAGGTAGAATCAGCTCAGGCAGGTTTATTACAAAAATAAAATGTGCAATAAAATGATGAGTTTAGCCGTAGCATTGTTACCTCAGAGGTGAACAGATAAACTGGCGAAGACAGAGACGCTGCCGTTGATCAGGTGAGGAGAGCTAGGGAAGCTTAAGAGCCACACACACACACACACACACACACACACACACACACACACACACACACACACACACTAGTCAGAACATGACAGACAGAAACCGCAGGGAGGGGGGAACAGAGGGAACAAGAGGACTGAGGGAGTGGCACAGCCAGATGATGGCAATAACACTGTCATCCCCCCTCAGAGCTAAACTCCTTGAAAGCGAGGCTGTGAACGAGAGCCTCAGGAAGAGCTTGTCTCGGGCCTCCACACGCCTCGCTACGGCGGCCCGGCGGCTCCTTCTCCCTGCCCTACTCGCCCCTGAGAAGGAGGCCAGCGACGTCATCGAGATGGCCAAGAAAAGCCTGGAGAAACTAAAGAAGAAGGAGAGGAAGAAGAAGAAGAGGTATAGTTTATCTCCCCGCTCCCTACATTAGCACTGTACACCCGGATGTTGCTCTAATGGAACGAAGGCTGGATTTAGACAAGATGATAGCAACAGCTATTAATGATGATGGCTGTCTGTCGAGGCCTGGCACGCTGCAGCACACTGATCGCTGCATTCATAGTGAGGAATTTCATTTGTGATGTGGTCATTTTGTTTTTAGCAGGATCTCCATAAGCAGTGTTCCTCATTCGAACACACTGTTTGGGAGAGTCTCTGCAGTCGCCCCGCCTTTCTTGCTGCTCTCTCACTTTCTGTTTTTCTCCTATATCCTGTAATATCCCCTCACTTGCCCTAACTTCTGCATCCCGTCTGCCCCTCTCTATCTCCATCTCACCTCGTTACCTCACCATCCACACCTGCCATCCTTTTCTCTGAAGACTGAGGCGATTTGAGGAGAGTCACCACCACGAGGTTGAACACACCAGGTTTGCTACATCCCACCCAGGACTGGGTCAAATCTGAAGCTGGTTCAATTACTAGCAGTGCAAATCATGTCTTTTTGTGCTCAGATTGAAAATAATAATAATCAAAACAATTTCAGTTGATTGTTGACATATGTGCCAACCCAAATCTACTTTCCTAAGTTCCCTAAAGTGACTAACTTCTTCTGCACCCATAGGTGGTTTACCCTCCTGGAGGGAAGCAGATATTTTAACCTCTTAACCCTCTGTTCTGTCTCTCTTTTCCTCTTCACTGCAAATGGCAAGATGTTGATCCGATCTCATCATGAGTGTCCAAACCACACGTGTCAAACTTATGGCCCGCGGGCTAAATCAGGCCCCTCGCTGATTTTGTTCCAGCCCGCATATCAATTTAGGTTCTCAACACAATTTTGCCTCGCCAAGTTTTTGTCACTGTTTCATTTTTTGTCTTTCTATGATGGCTGAGTAACTTTTTTTTAGGGCTTTATGTCGGCCATACTGTAATAAGAAAGGTATATGGGACATGCAATAACACAGTCAAAGATATTAGAATTTTTCCTATTTAATGAAAGCAACCAACACATGTCTGGCTCTCTTTTTCCAGTGTGGCCCTTAGTGAAATTGAGTTTGACACTCCTGGTCTGAACCTTAAAAAGAAGGATGAAAAATGGAGTTTGAGTCAAAATATCAGGATTGATGTTAAAAATAAAATCACATTTTTATGATTTTTTGATGGTTTGTAGAACACGGTCAACCAATCTTAGTAGTGTGTGCCGGCCTTCGAAATCAGTTTGTAATAATAACTGTTACTGGTGATCACTTAATCATTTTTGCCTCTCCCTGTCACAATAACGTCACACACCATGCAATCACAATGAAATTATTCATTAATACACTGATTCCACATCTGCTCCTCATCAAGTGTATACTAATTTGCATGTGCACTTTACCCATCCTTGTTGTAATTTGAATTGCTGTTAATTTCAAATCGGAGCTGCAGTATAAGAACTTGGTCGGTCGGCAGCTGAGTAACTGTCTTTTCCTCTTTCAGTGTAATCAGAGAGGAAGTGCCAGACAACGACCACGAGCGGGGCAACGAGGAGGCAGAGGTGGAGAATCACTAGATCAAGCTTTTTAGATTGCTGTTTAAAGATCAAGCATTGTGTGATTTTACTGTCTTCTTCACACGTTTATGGCAACAGGAGGGCAGCGACCACGAAGAGGGCGAGGATGCGGATGGAGAGGAGGAGGACTTTGATGTGGCGGGAGACGAGACGTCCGACGATTCTGACTCTGACGAACTGGAGGAGAAAGGTAAAATTAGCCGTTGCGTACGGCTTCTTTTCTGAAGTCACACTAGGCGATAGATATGGAAGAGGAGTCGGGATCTGATGATGGGTTTTGTGCGCAGAGAACGTCCAGGCAGACCTGGCCAACATCACCTGCGAGATTGCCATCAAGCAGAAGCTGATAGACGAGCTGGAGAACAGCCAGCGGCGTTTGCACACTCTAAAACAGCAGTACGAGCAGAAGCTGGCCATGCTGCACAACAAGATCAGAGACACCCAGCTGGAGAGGGACAAGGTGCTGCATAATATGGGTAAGAGACACATTCAGATACCTGACTTTAGGGATGGACATTGTAACAGGTCCCTAAACACCTCTCTGAAACAGATAAGATAAGGGAATCTACTCAAGTTCAAAGAGCAAAACACTAAAAAAGACCAGTGGTGGAAGAAGTATTCAGATCCTTTACTTAAGTACTACTACCTCTCTTACAAGTAAGTATCCTGCATTGAAAATGAGATTTCAGTAAAAGTATGTAAGTATCATCAGGCCAATGTACTTTAAGGAATAAAGTAAAAGTACCTAATCAACAACGTGTTAATCGGCTGATCTGTATTTGTAGGTCGTTATATTGTTGGGTAGTTTAATTTATAATAAAACATTTTTTTAATGAATGTGTTTTGTGTGCAAAAAAATCTGTTTGTAAAGTAACTTAAGCTTTCAGATGAATGTAGTGGAGTAAAAAGTACAACATTTTTGAAATGTAGCGGAGGAAAAGTAGAAAGTGGCATGAAAAGTAAATAACAAGTGCCTGAAATGTGTACTTAAGTACAGTACTTTCATTACATTCCACCACTGCTGAAAACTTCATTGTTTCCTTATTCATCTCCAGGTTCAGTGGAGACGGGTACGGAGGAGAAGGCCAAGAAGATCAAAGTTGAGTATGAGAGGAAGCTGAGCTCCATGAACAAAGAGCTGCAGAAGCTCCAGTCGGCCCAGAAGGAGCACGCCCGCCTGCTGAAGAACCAGTCGCAGTACGAGAAGCAGCTCAAGAAACTCCAGCTGGACGTGACCGAGATGAAGAAGACCAAGGTAAAGGAATAGGTTGTGTTCCTTTTTAAATTTTTCACTTTTACACTTGTCATAAACCCAGATCTAGGTCACGACAGAAACTGGGGAAGCGTCACAAGATGCCAACAAAATAATGTATCACAATAAGATATATAAGGTACATACTATATACTAAATACATTTGATACAAATACAAAAGGAAGAAACCGAACCAAACTTCCGGTGACCAACCGAGCTCCTCGTCTTGTTTCAGTGCTGAGTTTCTCCTGCTGGGTTGTGTTTATCCACCAGGTGGCGCTGATGCGTCAGATGAAGGAGCAGCAGGAGAGGAACCGAGTCACAGAGTGCAGGAGGAACCGGGAGATCGCCTCTCTGAAGAAAGACCAGCGCAGATCTGAGGTGAGAGAGATGGACACACTCGCAGAGGGCTATACAATTTAAGTTTTTTTCATTTTACATATACAGGTAAAAGCCAGTAAATTAGAATATTTTGAAAAACTTGATTTATTTCAGTAATTGCATTCAAAAGGTGTAACTTGTACATTATATTTATTCATTGCACACAGACTGATGCATTCAAATGTTTATTTCATTTAATTTTGATGATTTGAAGTGGCAACAAATGAAAATCCAAAATTCCGTGTGTCACAAAATTAGAATATTGTGTAAGGGTTAAATTTTGAAGACACCTGGTGCCACAAAGTAATCAGCTGATTAACTCAAAACACCTGCAAAGGGCTTTAAATGGTCTCTCAGTCCAGTTCTGAAGCCTACACAAACATGGGGAAGACTTCAGATTTGACAGCTGTCCAAAAGGTGACCATCGACACATTGCACGAGGAGGGAAAGACACAAAAGGTTATTGCTGAAGAGGCTGGCTGTTCTCAGAGCTCTGTGTCCAAACACATTAATAGAGAGGCAAAGGGAAGGAAAACTGTGGTCAGAAAAAGTGTACAAGCGATAGGGATCACCGCGCCTAGTCAAGATTGTGAAAAAAGATTCACAAGGAGTGGACAGCTGCTGGAGTCAGTGCTTCAAGATCCACCACCAAGAGACGCTTGAAAGACATGGGTTTCAACTGCCGCATACCTCGTGTCAAGCCACTGTTGACCAAGAAACAGCGAAAAGCGTCTCACCTGGGCTAAGGAAAAAGAGCTGCACTGCTGCTGAGTGGTCCAAAGTCATGTTTTCTGACGAAAGCAAATTTTGCATTTCCTTTGGAAATCGAGGTCCCAGAGTCTGGAGGAAGACAGGAGAGGCACAGGATCCACGTTGCCTGAAGTCTAGTGTAAAGTTTCCACCATCAGTGATGGTTTGGGGTGCCATGTCATCTGCTGGTGTCGGTCCACTCTGTTTCCTGAGATCCAGGGTCAACGCAGCCGTCTACCAGCAAGTTTTAGAGCACTTCATGCTTCCTGCTGCTGACCTGCTCTATGGAGATGGAGATTTCAGGTTCCAACAGGACTTGGCGCCTGCACACAGCGCAAAATCTACCCGTGCCTGATTTACGGACCATGGTATTTCTGTTCTAAATTGGCCAGCCAACTCCCTGACCTTAGCCCCATAGAAAATCTGTGGGGTATTGTGAAAAGGAAGATGCAGAATGCCAGACCCAAAACGCAGAAGAGTTGAAGGCCACTATCAGAGCAACCTGGGCTCTCATAACACCTGAGCAGTGCCAGAAACTCATCGACTCCATGCCACGCCGCATTAATGCAGTAATTGAGGCAAAAGGAGCTCCAACCAAGTATTGAGTATTGTACATGCTCATATTTTTCATTTTCATACTTTTCAGTTGGCCAACATTTCTAAAAACTCCCTTTTTTGTATTAGCCTTAAGTAATATTCTAATTTTGTGACACACGGAATTTTGGATTTTCATTTGTTGCCACTTCAAATCATCAAAATTAAATGAAATAAACATTTGAATGCATCAGTCTGTGTGCAATGAATAAATATAATGTACAAGTTACACCTTTTGAATGCAATTACTGAAATAAATCAAGTTTTTCAAAATATTCTAATTTACTGGCTTTTACCTGTAGTCATATCACCAAAGTACTTGTGTTTGGTTTATATTATACATGAGAAAATACATAGTCAAGGGTGGGGGTTGTGCAATTATTCATAATTTTAATTGCGGTTATAATTTCTGCTCCTAATGATCACAAAAACATAATAAACCTTTTGCAACTAAACTGTTATTTTGTTTTCAAGAAAATTAAGGGGAATTTTGTCTTTTCAATATTGATTTGTTTAAATGTTTCAAATTTTAAGTTCAGTAATTGCAACATTACAACAAAGTCCATTAGTAATCCTGTTCAATATTTACCAAAATAATCCTGATTATGATTTTTTTCCGTAATCGAACAGCCCTAGTCAAGAGTAGACCCACCTTAACTCTAGATTTTTAGGATGATACAACCCGTTTACCAACCATTTTATTTTCCAACTTTCATTCCGTCTTACAGCACCAACTGAAGCAGATGGAGGCCCAGAAAAGACAGCAGGAGTTGATTCTTCGCAGGAAAAATGAAGAGGTGAGACACACAGTCACATAGAGGAGAGGACGGACAATATCACTGGGTTTGCATCCGCTGTTGTTTCCAGCTAATATGCAAAGTGACTCTCTTTTTGTGCACAGGTGACAGCTCTTAGGCGGCAGGTGAGGCCCGTGTCTGGGAAGGTGAGCAGGAAAATCAGCTTACCTGAACCCCTCCAGGAGCCGTCGCATAGAGCCCCCCCAGGAAGGATGAGTACATCCGGAGCGTCTGCAGTCAATGGAGCCAGGTGCGGTATCTTAGCGTGTTTATGTGAGAGTGTGTGTTTAAACAGTTTTAAAAGAGCCGTGTCTTTTCTCATCAGGAGCTCCCCGGTGCGGATGGGAAGTACCTACCTCAGCAGGACGGCCAGGGCCAAATGGCAGTCACTGGAGCGACGCGTCACTGACATCATCATGCAGAGGATGACCATCTCTAACATGGAGACAGATATGAACAGACTGCTGAAGGTAACGCATGACTTCATCAGATTCAGCATGGGCCAGAAAAATAAAGCAATTTAAACTATAGTTCCAAAAACCCAAAGCTTGACAAATGTACAGTTTTGTTGTGTTACTATAAATAGCTTTTTTTTTTGTCCCTTATTCTTCTTTTTGTTTTTTTCCTTCTTGTCCCTTCTCAATTCCCTTGCCCTAAACCCCGCCACCGCTTTAGCAACGGGAGGAGCTGACCAGGCGGAGGGAGCGTGTGTCCAGAAAGAGAGAAAAGATGGCGGTGGAGGGTGCAGACGCCGACCGCTCCCTGGCCTCCCTGAACGAAGAGCTGGAGTCTCTGAGCGACAACATTGACTATATCAACGACAGCATCGCCGACTGCCAGGCCAACATCATGCAGATGGAGGAGGCCAAGGTGAGGTGGTGGAGAATCCCAGGAATCTAATTCCTTGGTAGTCATGATGCTTGTGGTTGTAATGCTTAGTAAATGAAGGTAAAGTTGGGTAAAGGAAGCATAATTGATCATTGTGCACAGTGATGTGTAGCACTAGCTCATTAGCTTTACTTTGCTTGTACTGGACTGTAAAACTCAGTCAAACAAGTGGGAAATAATTGCACAGTTCAGCACCACTGGCCACCCCTACTAAATAAGCATCAGACATCAAACAGCTTACTTGTTGGAGTAACAATGGCTCAATAAAACAACCACAGCCCATTACTACAGCCAAAAGCGTAGGTCCAGCAGCCTAATGATGCACACTGAACAGCAGTTAAATTGATAAAATGTAATAACAAATGTGTTATTTGAAGAGCATTTTGTTCTACATGGCTGCACACATGGCACAGCCACTCTGTCAGACTCCCATGATGCTCCAGACATACTGTAGTTTTTGATAAATTGTTATGACTTTGACTTTGTTACAATGAATGTGCTTTTGTTCTGCTACAGGAGGAAGGAGACACAGTGGATGTTACTGCGGTGATCAGCTCCTGTAATTTATCAGAAGCCCGCTTCCTTCTGGATCATTTTATGACTATGGCCATCAGTAAGGTACCGCGCTTACTTACTTAATGTTATTTCAGTCTTAATGTCATCAGTGTGTCTGTGTTTGTGTGTCTTTGACAACAAGTAAAGTTGGGTTTTTGTATTTTTATGGAAGCAACTTATTTTACCTTTTATTAAGATTATCTAGCTAGCATTAAGATTGATCATGAAACCCCACCCCAGCAAGTTAATCAAGCACAGATCAATTAAGATAACATGAAGCACTCCTTATTTTTTGGTACTAATGCGACACCCATGTATACAAATATATAATATAATATATGGACTGTATGAATTTGATTGCATTGTGATTGCTTGTTTATACCGTTGGTTGTTGTGGCAACTTGCATATAATTTGTCTGTTCATCTTGATCTTGCTTTCGTAGTCATGGTTCCATTATGAGATTAGATTGAATGAGACTTTAAATGGAACAACTTGATTAAATTAGGCTTAAATTAAATTAGATTCGATTCGATTTGATGAAACCTAATTGGTCCAGTAAAGAAATGCAATCAACGCAGAGGCAAAGAACAAGACAAATGGAACACATTAAGGAGTGGAAGTAATTACATAGGGAAAGATACATAGCCTACATTAGGTTGGCCTGTTGAGAGATAAAAACAGTAAAAAAAAGAATGTGCTGCTGTGTCTCCAGTGATAACCCGTCTCTCATGCCGTCATGTGTCAGGGCCTGCAGGCGGCTCAGAAGGATTCCCAGCTGAAGGTGATGGAGGGCCGGTTGAAGCAGACGGAGATCAACAGCGCCACCCAGAACCAGCTGCTGTTCCACATGCTGAAGGAGAAAGCAGAAATCAACCCGGAGCTGGACGCTCTGCTGGGCAGCGCTCTGCAAGGTGGGAAACAACAACGAATCCATACCGGTCTGAGCATGTCAATCACGATCACTTTTTTTCTTGCTGCATTTTATTTTGTAGGCCTCACTTGTACAAAGACAATTGATGCTTGAAATGCAAAAATCAAGGCCTGTAAAATAAAGAGCGGCCCTTTCCTCATCTTTGGGTTTGATTTTGATTTGATTTGTTTTCTCTGTTGTGTTGGTGTGAACTCAGAGTTAGGTTACCTGTCACCAGGTGAGTACAGGTTGAATAGCAATGTGTTTGTGAGAGCATGGCACATGCGCACTACAAGATTTCCACAACATTTCACCTGTAATTAAAGTCATATATGCAAGCAAACTAAAAGATAAAATTAAATTTATGTTTAGAGCCTTTTTTTGTCATCAAATTTTTTATTTTTTTATATTCAGAAAACATTCACAAAGAGTTACAAACAACACACTGGGACGTAGGAATGCATCCCATTGCTTTAGAGCCTTTATTTTATTTTTTTAAAACTTTGGTCCCACGAGTGCATCTAATCTTTGGTGAGTGATGTAACAGCTCTATTTTTTTTTTTTTTACATAAAAAATTTTATTTAAATGCTAGGGATGTAACAATACATTCAAATCATGAATTGATACGATTCATGATTTTAAGTTCCCAATACTAGCTACGATTTTAGTAACAGAATGAGCTGCAGACAAATGACAGAACTATATTACTTTATTTATGTAAACTGTACAACATATGCGTCCTGTAAAGTGTAACTGGAATTGGATTTTATCTTTAAATAACAAAAATGTAATAAACATTGGAATAATTACATTTTTAAAACAAATCCTACATCAAAATTACTAAATAAATAGACGTCTGGAGTCAAGTGAAATCGAAAGTTATATCTCAACGGGTTGTAATCTTTAACTACTTTAACTTAAACTATTTTTAACCGATTCACAATTGTTACATTCCTACTAAAGACCCAAGCTGACTGTCTGACTTTTATTTTTTATACTTGATGCATTAATGTGCTCATGATAACTATATTTCTACCCTAGATTCAGAAATCTTGTAGCGTGCATCAACCCGCCCCCATTTAAAAACTAACCCAGTTGAAATAATTCTGCCATGTGCAGGGTGTGTTGTGTTAAGTGTCCTCTGTTACATCACCTGCTAGCACGTCCCTCTCACTCAGGTCACTAAATCTAAGCAGCAGTAAAACATCCACTCTGCCGCAGGACTCAGAGCTTAAGTGTACACAGCAGTCTGTGTGTGTGTGTGTCTTTGTGTTTGTGTCTTCCTGGCTCTCTTATGCTTTCTCCATTCGTCCTTTACACGGGATGAATACTCCCAACACCTTAGCTTCCAGTAACACTAATGTCCCCCGATTGTCCCCCTTTTATCTAAAACTAAACCCAGTGGCCCCTGAGCCGCTGCAGCCGTGAAATCATTGGCGTGCTGTAATATTTAGCTTACTGAATGGACGCTGTGTTTTGCAAGATTTCTTGAAAATACAGTTTGAAAACCCAAGTGAGAAATCCTATTTTTCACAGAGAATGGAGAAGACAGCAGTAGTGACGAGTCCACCCCCAGTCCAGCTGCTGAGGGCAGGTAAATACAGACACACATATTCCTTTATTTCATATTAACAATTCAACAGCACTTTTTTTTTACCTTGATACTGTTATTTATACGTGCAGAAAATGTTTTATTTATGTTTTCATGTGTCATGTTTTACTGTTACACTAAATAGGTATTTCTCATAGTAGGAAAAGCACAGGTGTAATTGATGACTTTGATTATGGCCAATGTTGGGGAGTAACTAGTAATGGTGTTACGTAATAATTATTGACATATTTAAAATTTATTTTTTTGATGAAGTGATTGAAATAGTTACACTAGTATTGCACTTTAGATAGGGTAACTTGTAATCGGTAACCTATTACATTTCCTAAGTTAACCTTCAAGCACTGATTATGGCTGCACTCCCTTTAGCCATGACACTTCCAGGCCTGGCTTACTGGGACACTCAAATTAAACAAGCCATCGTTAATGTTATTAATTACACCTGTGCTTTCCCTGCTATGACTAGTCAGCATGTCTGCTGCACAAAAAGTGCTTTAAAGTCCAAGCAGTGTTTTGATTCCACAGCACACAGGTGTTCTGAATTCTGGCTAATTAGACCGCTGCTAAGTCCTGTGGAGAGGCCCAATTAGGCCGCATAATGTGTGTGTGTGTGTGTGTGTGTGTGTGTGTGTGTGTGTGTGTGTGTGTGTGTGTGTGTGTGTGTGTGTGTGTGTGTGTGTGTGTGTGTGTGTGTGTGTGTGTCTAAAAGCACAGGTGGAATTTACAACCACCCCCCCATAATGCCCAGTAAAACCTATAACCTAAAAGATATTTGCGACGTAACTTGATGGAGAAAGGGCCCGAATTGCAGAAAAATTACCAGAATGCAGGAAATAAAGTGTTTGAGTGATTCCAAAAAACTCTAAATTTCAAGTGGAGATCTCAACCCACCTAATGTTGAATCTAAAGTTACGCACTTGGTTAAAAGCAATGGATACACAATATAATACACAGATACAGTATGTGTTTTAAAGTATCTTGTTTTGACATAGAAACCGTTTTTAGTGTCTTTATTTACAATACAATACTTAATTTACTTAAAACTAATATATGTACGGGTGAGAAAAGAACCCAAGGGGATTATACTATGTATATACTGTATATATTTACATTTCACACCTCTTAGTTTTTGAGCCATGTAAATGCAACGTCTGTCAGAACAGCTGTAGGATTGTAATCAGTTTGGTGGGCCTTTCATGTACGTCACAATCAGGTCAACATTTCAAGTTGTCCAGTTTTTAGAATTATTACCAAACAGTTGCAGCAACCTCAGCTGTTCTTTCTCAACATGGTAAACATTATACCTGCTTAACATGAGAATGTTAGTGATTGAAAATCCCTTCCTTTGTTTCAGCACACTGGCATCAGATCTAATGAAGTTATGTGGGGAATCCAGACCGAGAAGCAAGGTATACTGTACTGTGAATGGTACGGAGCCCCCCCCTGTGGTCAGCTAGGAAAGAAAACTAAACCGTGCGCTCAGAATACAAATCTGTTCCCTCGGTTTCAGAAACCGACAGCACAGATTCATAATCCGTGCTCTCGGTTTTATAAACGTGAGCAAAGTTAGAAACATATTCACAGATTCAAACTTCTGGGATCAGTTACTCTATCGTGAAATGATATTAAATCACAAATGGCACATCTTTCCTAACGTAGGAAGGTTAACAAAGAGCTACAAACTCATTTTCATCAAAACGAGCCGTCCTCCAACCTAGTCGCAGCCAGCGGTGCTTAGGGACCGTCTATAAACTACAGCGACACAAAAATATGAATTAATTTAATGATTAAATAAGGTTAAGGTTAGTCTCCAAACTTATGTTTTAAAAGTAAGTGCTGTAGTACAACTAGCAGGAGACAAGTTATAATTGAGGTACGTTTAGAGACACTACCTTATTTAATCATTAAATGAATTCATATTTTAGTGTTGGTGTTGTAGTTTATAGACGGTCCCTAAGAACCGCCGGCTGCTACTAAAGACCAATGTTATTTCTCCAGGTTGGAGGACGGCTCGTTTTGATGAAAACGTGTTTGTAGCTCGTTGTTAACCTTACTACGTCATTTGTGATTTAACATAATTTTGCTATAGAGTAATTGATCCTAGAAGTTCAAATCTGTGAATATCTTTCTAACTTTGCTGACGTTTATAAAACTGAGAGCACGAATGAATGAATCCATGCGTACAGTTTATTAAACCGAGGGAATGGATTTGTATTATTGTATTGTGTGCACGGTTTAGGTTTCTTTCCCAGCTGACCCCAGGGGGGCTCCGTAGAATGGCAATGTGATGTAGTGTAAAAGAGTTTCCTTGTCCAATATGCTGTAGTCATTCAATTGTCCTATTTTCCTTCATATAACTTCAACTTTTTCCGTCCCGCAGTAGTTATTTTTAGGACTGGGAACAATTACTAACTGGTCCGTTGACTTGTAAGTCAACAGAATATTGAGCCAAACAATTTTGGTCCCTCAGGCTCGGAGACGAACCACCACCCAGATGGAGCTGCTGTATGCTGGCAGTGGGGATCCGTCTTGTGAATCTCCCACCGGAGACTTTTCTGTCCCTCTGCTGCCGCTCTCAGAGCGCCTCGAAGGCTCGGCAGACATGCAGGGCCACGCGCTTGGTCAAACCCCTGACCGCGAGCAAACTGTTTCCCCATCTGCTCTGTCTGCCAGGCCAGTTGGCATGTAAGTGTTGAGGACAACATTTCTCAGCGGTAGACTGACTCAAGTTATGTAGCTCTGTCTGAAATGTTGAATATTTATTTTAGGTGGGTGGATCATTATCATAAGTTATCATTCAGTCCTGTGTAAAGTATTGAAGACTGTTCCACCCTCCTGGAGTGTTATTCAGTACTGTACTGAAGTACAAAATGACTCCTGTCACTTTTACTGTCTGCAGTTCTGGATCAAGGTCTCCTACAGGGACTGAGAGAAGGCTGCTGGAGCGTTCGCCGCTCAGCCGAAGGAAGGTGCAAGAGAAAGGAGCCACGGCGACACACATCCCAGCACCCACACACACACTTCCGCTTAGCACAGCAGAGGCTAAAGCTAAAAGCAGTGACCACAAATCAATGTAAGTGCGAAGTGGCATCAGTAGCAATGTTTCTCTTTATACTGAAAATGTCCTTTCAGCTGTGTTAGTGTTAAAATTCAAGGCTCCCATGAAAGACAGTCAAAGATTTTGGAATGTGCAGGTTACTTCTTATTTCATGTTACTTTGTTTTCTCGTTCAGGTTGGAGGACGCACCTGTATTTGAAGGCCATAGGTAATGTTCATGTCCTAAAGGTCCCATATTGTAAAAAGTGTTTTTTTTATTTTTATTATAAAGCACGTCGTGCTATTTAAATACTGTGAAAGTATTAAAATGCTCAATCCACAGAGAAATGCACACAGCGGGAATTTGGAAACTGTGCCTTTAAATGAGCCGTCGGGACTTCCGTACAGTTGTAATGTCACAACTATACTATATATAGGTAGAAAGAGCCACTAGTGTTGTTACAGTCATTCCCCGGCTGCAATGGCAGTGAAGAGATTTCGAGAGCGCAGACGCAAAAGGCCCAGAAACGCTGACCAATCAGAGCCAATTGTGCTTTTTCAGAAGGGGTTCTTAAAGAGAAAGGCGCTAAAACGGAGCATTTCAGACAGAGGGTTTGAAAAAATTTTATTTTTTGAACATTAAAGCATGTTGACATGTTCTAGTAGAAACCCAAAATTAAAGTATGATCCTAAAAATGAGCATGGGACCTTTAATGTGCCTCTAAAGTCTTTTCAAATGAAAATCCATTGAGCCTCTTCTTCTTTTTAAATATAAAAAGTAAAGGTATTTCTGTTATTTATATGTATCCCATCCACTGTAGTAGCACTAGTAACTAGGTATAGCTTTCATCATGTCATGTGTATTGTAGAGGTGTGATCAACCCTGTAATGGCTCCAAAGAACAACCGTGGGGCCAAACTTCAGTGTGTCTACGTAGCCGAGGGGCACACCAAACCTGTTCTCTGCGTAGATGCCACAGATGATCTGCTCTTCACAGGATCCAAAGGTTGAAAACACAATTGTTTGCAACTCAGGAAACATATTGCTCTCTTCTTTCTTTTGGGTCTGTTCACTGACATGTGTTCCGTGTTTTTAGACCGTACATGTAAAGTCTGGAACCTGGTGACAGGTCAGGAGATCATGTCTCTTGCAGATCATCCCAGCAGTGTCGTCTCAGTCAGGTACTAGTATGCAGCAATAGTACAAGCTAAATAGCAGTAATGGTAGTATTAAGTAAGTACACGAGGTGCGCTTGATGAATTATTTTGTCTGTTTTCCTCGTAGGTATACTTCTAGTCTCGTCTTTACTGTTTCCACCGCTTACATCAAAGTGTGGGACATACGAGACTCTGCCAAGTGTATCCGCACACTCACGTAAGTTTACTTATTCCTCCGACATCACATTGTCTCTGTTTAATGCCCCAAATAAAGATGGATTTTGCTTTATTTTCGTGGATGTCAGGTCATCAGGCCAGGTGGGTTCAGGGGACATCTGTTCTTCTGTCAGGAGTTTATCCATCCCACCGGGAGAGAGTCAGATCAACCAGATCGCTCTCAACCCTTCCGGCACCTTCCTTTATGCTGCCGCTGGCAATGCTGTGCGCATGTGGGACCTCCGCAAGTATGTCAAAACACATATAAGGGTTCAAGTTGTACAAAGCATTTAACAGACAGAAACACAGAAGAGACTGAATCTTCTTTTCTTTCCTTTCTTTAGGTTTGTGTCTACGGGGAAGCTGACTGGCCATTTGGGACCTGTCATGTGTCTAACTGTTGACAAATTAGGTAATGGACAAGACGTAGTCCTCACTGGCTCCAAAGACCATCATATTAAAGTAAGAGACACTTGCCTGTTATTACATTTCCATTTTTCTCTGTGTATGCAGTAAACCAAACAAAGATTTGATGCATGGTGGGTAAATCTGGGTTTGTTTTTCCAGATGTTTGAGGTGGCAGAAGGTGCTCAGGGTAGCATCAGCTCCAGCCAAACGTTTGATCCTGCTCATCAGGACGGTGTGGAGTCTCTGACCGTGCACGGAGATGTTTTCTACAGCGGCTCCAGAGACTACTACATCAAGAAGTGGGACTTAGGCAGTAAACAGCTGCTACAGGTACGCTGATACCAGAGCAGCAGAGTGGAGCCAGAAGCTTTTTTTTCCCTCCATATTTCAACTTACATGAGCTGAAAAGAAACTGAGTAACTGAAACTGAATAATCTGAGATACAAAACAAACTCTGCACAAACTAACTGGCTGTCGTTTCCTCTGTTAGCAGTCTGTCAGTGCCCAGGCAGACTGGGTTAGCGCTCTGGGCATTGTGCCAGGCTCCCCGGTGCTCCTTAGTGGATGCAGAGGAGGGCTGCTGCGCCTTTGGCACGCCGACTCGCTAGCACCCCTTGGTGAGGTCCGGGGACACGATAGTCCCATCAACGGCCTTGCCACCAACAGCAGCCAACTGTTCACTGCCTCAGAGTGAGTGACAAAACATGTTCAATTGTTGTGCTTTTTGTCATTACTGACATGTGTGCAGTGATTTGACTCTTGACATACTGAATTGTAAAAACAGAAATGAAGCCAGTATTGATTATCATGACCTGTTTTTAATGAACCTTTTTTTGTGTGTGTGTGTGTGTGTGTGTGTGTGTGTGTGTGTGTGTGTGTGTGTGTGTGTGTGTGTGTGTGTGTGTGTGTGTGTGTGTGTTTGGCAGTGACCGCACAGTGAAGATTTGGGAAGCCAAAGGATCTCTGGAGGAAGGAGTCCACTGACATCTGCTTCCTCAGCAACACAGAACGGAACTGAAAACAAGGATCGTCTACTGGCCTTTACCCAATCAAAAACTACATCAACCATGACTTCATGATTTGTTGAATGGGAGCCCAAAGTAGTCCTGGGTACCTGAAAGTGTGGGTCCCAGTTTTCAAAAGAATCTACTGATCCTTCACCGATGCTGCACAGGGATCAGTTTCAGGGAAGTCTAATTAGATGCGACAGTCTTTCAAGCTCAGTGTATTTACTGATATTTTAGGTCAAAACAAATCACAATGGAGCCTCTTAAGCCTCCCGTAGAGCTCCAGGGACTACAGAAGAGCTGCGGTGAACAGCATTTCAATCAGGCCGAGAGTCTCTCTCCTGTGCTTTCAACATTCCTCTCCCCAGTTCAGCACTAGACAACATAAAAACCTTCCATAGTGAATTTTGCCGGAGCTCCTGACAAAAAAAACACGGGTTTTGGTAAAATGCTTTGCTTCCTCGCACTAATTGTTGATTGCTGAAAGAGACTGTGTCCCAAGACAAGACATGGAGATCTCCTCCTGATCACCAGCAGTCTATCCTGAATGATGTGTGTGTGTGTGTGTGTGCGTGTGCGTATGTGTGTTCTCTGTAAGAAAGGACCAAATACATACTGAAACTGCACATGGTCTTATTATTCATCTGTTACTGCCAAACCCTGTAGTGCAGTGGATATCAACCTTTTCGAGTCACGGCCCCTCAGAATAATCAGATTGGTGTTCCGGGATGTCCTGATGTACAAATTAAACACTAAATATAACACATGAAAGGTACCAAACTCACACAGTAATGTAGAAACCATTCCCGGTCTGTTATAATTATGCATTTCTTTCTCTACAACCATTAGGCAGCCCCAGGAAATGATCTTGTGTCCCCCAGGTTGAGAATCACTATTCTAGTGGAACATTAGAGGCCTCTAAATAAAACCTACTGCGCTCTATTGACAGGGTCCTTACACATTTTCCAATTTTAATTTCTGTATTTATTCTGGCGTTTTAGTTAGTGTTAAGTCAGTGGTTAATAAATCCACTGCTGACCAATATTATGTCTCTATAGCACTGTGTGTATCACGGCTGAACGACGTATTGAAGTATTCCTACACACTCCCTTACCAAAGCAGAGAGCATTAACTACAGAAAGTTGGATAAAGTTAGCTTGATGTTTCTTGTCCATTAACACTGATGAGCTAGTCCAATTAATTAATCTATAATTCAATACATTTAAATAAGTAATTAAATGTTAGCTTTACCACATAAAATCATATCAATTGCTCTAGTTTTGGAGGCTGAGACAAGAGTTATTGCTACCTTACTAGCTAAGAGGCTAGTTATTGTTTAGCCAGATAAGTTTAACTGGTGTTTCTTGCTTTCTGTAGTATGATCAGATGGAGCTGCTGCCTTAGTAATATGGTACAATAAACTCAATTGCTAAGATTTTAAAAATTTTCAAAAGATTTTAAATGCTGGGAAAGACATGGGAAAACATGGGTGAATTTGCATACATCAGCTGGCTAGATTCAGGTTGTTTTTTCTAGGGTTCTAAGTTCTATGGCATAATGATTTTGTAGCTGGTTAAACAGATTTCAAGAAGTGAAATTGTGGTGTTAACTCAGTTTTTACCCATGTAGCGTCTAGATTTTTGGCTTTGTAGGGCAGCGTAGTCTGAGCTTTCCAAGAAAACCCTACAGTTACCCTACAGTACCCTTGTATCTGTAAATCAACCCAGGCAGAGTAGCTGTTACATCCACCTTCAAATAATACAATGTTGATCCAAAATCACAACAGCTTCAGTATTTCAATCAGTGATTTGTTCAGAAGTAGCAGCTGGGTTTCTGGTTTCAGTATTCTCTGCTTGATTTCTTTAGGCATTTGTAGCCTTAAATGGTGTTTTAGTTTCCTCTGTTGAATGGTTTTGCTTTCCTGACAGCACGCTCCCCTCTGGCAAGGAAACAATTTCTCACTTTTCTTTTTGTGATTTGATTTTGATTCTTCAAATGAAAAGGTTACTCACTGAGTGTTCACTTTCTCAAACCTTTAGTTGCCGTGCAACACTTTTAAAGCTGCAGTACAACTCATCTGATTGAATTAAGCACCTTGTAATTTCATAATTCATATGATATGACATGTACTTTGTGAAAGCATCTACTACTGTGTGTGTTTTTTAAAATCCAAATGATGCGAAGTTCTCATTCCGTTCTCCATGCACAGTACTGTTCACCTCTGCTGTCTTAGTGTCTGTAAACTGCACACATGCTGCAGTTAACCATAAACAACATGTGAGGTCTACAACGCTACAATTTATTTATTGTTTCATTAAGTTTTATTTTTTGCTGTTGTGTCTTCCTTATCAATCTGAGATTTTGAACTCATTTTCGTTTAATGCTTGACGATGGATTGCACAAAATATATGGGATTGATTTCTGAATAATCAGAGGTGTATTATTAGTGCCTGTAATAAATCCTAAACTTTGGGTAGCGACTGTAGAATCACTACATGATAAAGGCAGACTGTTGTCTTATTACAAATATCATGGGGTATCTTTTCAATTTCTTGAGAAACACTTGCTGCTCTAGTTTGGATATTGGGGGTACGTTAGCAATGCTAAAGTCAATGGGACTAAAATGATTGCACTGAAAAAAATCTAATTTATTCCAACTTCAAATCAGTTTTTCCCCATTGTCTCATAAGTTTTAATACAAGGAGTTAAAGAGATTTGTTACAGAAACCGGTTCTTGGAAAAAAAACAAAAAAAAACAATATCAGCTGTAAATACTCCTAATTCCTAATGAATCAAATCAAAAATCCTAATTAACCTAATTGTGGTATCTTATTTTGAAATTTGACTGTGAATCTGCCCATGTGTAAATATGTTTTTTTTTTTTCTTCCTGCTGATTCACTTGTGCACAATTTCAAGTGATTGAAATATCAGGTGCAGTGTGAAAATAAATTTTAAAATAAAGAAAATGTTTTACAAGTGTTATGTCTCTATATTTTGCATTTTCTTTAACCATGTATTAATACTTTACAACCACATGGGGGTAGTACTGTATAATAACCTGATGTACTGGATAATTCTGGCAACATTTGTATTATTATGTAGTATTCATGAGCTTTTTGTTTTCCTGTTTCTCCATTTAAATGACACAGTCCGATCATATGACATGGCCAATAAAACAGCTGCAGCTGGTCTGTTTTTACATTTTCTTATTATTATTTGTTTTTCTGGCTCAGTGGTTACCTCCAAGCATCCCCCGAATGTTGTTTGATTAGGAGGGAGTATGTGTCTCAAGAAAATCATAACACAAGCCTCACTATGGATACATAATACAGTATATAATAACTCACAAGAATTTACATAATCTCTGGATCTTTTCTGCCCTGAGTAGATCATATATCTGCAGCTTGTACCATTCCTCCTTTTAATTATAACTTCAGGCAATAACATTGTATTCTGTGATTTACTCCAGCGCAGTAGTCACTGACAGACATAGGTGAAAAATGGGTAAGAAAGTCCCCCGGAAGACACAAATGAATGTGAACAGTGATGGAAGGATCAATATTTAATGTTCAGATGTACTGAGAGCAGCAGACTGTTAATTGGCCTCTCAGGAGCGGAGCTTTGACTCGTGGCAGACTCACTTGTGTGCAATGTTAAAATTCTACTTTATTCTAATGTACTTTACACCATTCTAACAAGTGCTTTTGGATGGCATAATACCCTCACGATGCATCTCTCTACTGGATTAAGTCAATTTATTTCTTTTCTCTGCTGTTTTTTGTAGGAAACTGACTATTTCTTATTTTGATAAGGGTTATTGGCTTGCATGAATGTCATCATGTCAACATTGTCAGCTTGGAAATTAGCTAGCTGTGTTGTGTTTATACACCCATATGATTCAGTCACAGCCAGTGCATATGATAATATAATAGAGCTCACCAGTGTAGTTCAGGAAGTGAAAATCCCAAGCATTTTCTGAATCCAGATTTAGATTTTCAGACATGTTTTAGGTAGATTTACCATAAACTATTAGATTAGATTTTTCTGTTTTAACTTTTTCCTTTGCGTTTTATGTTCACAATTCATCTCGTAGTTGGTTGGCTTGATTCAAACGCTTTTCTGAAACGTCAATGGAGAAATTAAATGGGGAAAATCACTTCCAGAACAAGAGCAAATGTGGGCGATCACTGTTGAGCTATATATATAGAGAGAGAGAGAGAGAGAGAGAGAGGGGGGATCACATCAGCAGCACAATGTACTAGGTAGCTAACTAACTTACTAACTTGGTACTTACTTGTTGGTTTATATGTTTTATATATACATATGTGTATATGTGTATTTATATATTTATTTATTTGAAACAATCTTTTAAACTAATCTTACTTGTAACCTAATCTCATTTACTTTTACTTAACGTTTTAGTTATTTCATATTGTAGTTATGTTATTTTATTTACTTTATACACTTGTTGACTTGCTCTTCCTTACTCTTATTTTACCTTGAATCTGACTGTGAGAAACTGCTACTACATAATTTCCTTCAGGGGATCAATAAAGTATTCTGATTCGGATTATACAAACCAACAACTATCATTATTGGTTTGATAACATGTAAGAGTATTGATTACGTTACTTCACTATCATGGGACCGATAGATGTTCAGCAATGTCTCACTTTACTATTTGTGTAGCTCCAAAGTTTAAAAGTCTACATGTGACCTGAATTTAATTTCTTGTTGAGAGTTAGAAAAGAAAAATCTATACCACTCTGATGACGCTACACTAACTATAAAGCTACAGCTAACAGTTGGTTAGCCTAGCATAGCACAAAGACTAGAAGGAGGGGGAAACAGCTAGCCCGGGCTCCGTCCAAAGGTTAAAATCCAGCACTTATGGTTGAGTACTGAAACCATTTTGTTCCTATAGGCATATTTCCCTCTGTTACTTGTTAATAGTGTAACTGTTACTTATTGTACTTATGTGTTAGGTGACTTAAGTTTACACACACACAATCTTGTTAAATATAAATAATTTTCTGTTTAAAAAGAAAAACTCTATAAAAGAGCCTTTCTTTAATGTCATTTTTCAAGAATTGGTTTAAGAATCTGAATCGTTTTAAAAGTTCTGGTTTGGCATCAGAATCGTAAAAATCCAAACGATAGCCGATGCTGTGACGGTGGGGGTGAGGTGGGGACCCAAATGCAGAGAGGAGGAGGAGGAGGAGGAGGTAGGCAGGCAGGCAGGAGCAGGTGTACAGCGGTTTATTATTTACAGTCCAAAGAAAACACAGGGAGCAACAAAACAAGGCAAAATCCAGGAGACATAAAAATCCAAAGGTCCAAAATCCAAAAACAGGCAGGCACAGGGGTAGAAGGAAACTCCAAAACAGGAGGACTACACTGGGGAAAACTCACAGGGAAGATCAGGAATGCAGGCAGGCTGACAAACAACACTCCATGCAGCAACAAGGCAGAACGATCAGACACTAGACAAAGGGAACACAGAGGTTAAGTACAAGAGGTAACGGGGAACAGGTGATCCGTCAGGTGAAACACATTAGGGCGGGGCAAGACAATCAGGGCGACAAAAGTAAAGCTGGGCCAGACGAGACAGAACAGGAAACCAGACTATCAACAGGAAGCAGAACAAACAACACTGGCCGGGGAACACAAGAGAGGACCAACAACACAAAACCGGGGAGAAAACAAACAAACACAAGGAAGGCCAAGAAACACCCAAAACCAAAAACCCCAAACCGCAACACAACCCTACTTGCACTAAATTTAAAGATTTAACTACGAACCAGATGATCAAGTTCCACCAGAAATCAATAAGGACTTCTCAGACAGAAAGTGTGGGCCGAGAGTTCCACTTTCACTTTAATTGTAGCATAATCTATGATCAGTTCAGATAATATATCCTCTTCTAATCTGTTCAGTGAACACATTGATTGGTAATGTGTGTCTGCTTACACCGGATGCTCTTGTTTCACAGATTAATCCGTCTGAGTAATGGGATTTGTACAGCTGCATGTGCTTTTTATTTACTGAGGGATTCAAATCAATACAGGTTCATTTCTATGTGAATTGGCCTTGGATGAGATGTTGTGTGTGTGTGTGTGTGTGTGTGTGTGTGTGTGTGTGTGTGTGTGTGTGTGTGTGTGTGTGTGTGCCAGGCTCCTTCAATAGCGAAATGCATTCCTCAAATATATCATGATGTACTCTATGCTTTTAGAAACTTTTACTGAACACTGTATTGTTTTTACCTTTGGATGAAATCATGAAATACATATGGGCATCATTAGGAGCAAGCATTTTTTGTTTTCTGACATTCAGAATCTATTTGCTTCAACCTGCAGTGCAAAAAACACACTTAATTTGCATTTCTTTGACAGCCATATGAAAACACACTCAAAGACAGAATTTGTGGGAGATGACATGGCTGAGGTAGAAACAGAAACATGGAAAAAAGGGAAATAGATAAGGTTTGGGGGAAGACAGGCAGAGACAACCAAGTGGCAGTTAAAGACTTTTTTCTGAGTGGGAAATGAGGCTCAGGAGGACAGGGTCAATATTCACCAACCCGGCTCCTATCTCTGAGCGTCCAAAGAGTGAATCCTCCGGCTAAAAATACCAGCGCTGCTGCTTTATGACCGGGACTGATGAGCCGTGATACTGCTGCTTGGTCTCTTAATGCGGCTACAGAAATCAACCTTGTCCCTTCTCAGCGGATCTCAGTTATCAAGCAAAACAGATTGGGAAGAACAACATTTTTAATATATTGGTAAAAGCATTTTAGCATGAAATTAGAGGGCAGTGCCTTTGAAGAAATTTAATTTACTGAATCAGTTTGAGCTTTTCTGTCCCAACAAAGAGAGAAGAGATGGAGGTGGAGATCAACACCAAGCAGTGAACGGGTGGGAAATGAGAGTAAGAGACATTAGCTGATAGTGACAGCCACAGTGAGAGGGTCGAGTGTGGGCTCTTGGATTTGACAGAAGGAAGCTCTCCACATTGAATAATATGAAAATCAATGGGTGTCAAGTGGCTATGTGACTATTGAAGCAGGCGAGCTCTCCAGTTGAACTCTGTGTAGTACAGAGTAAATGAAAACATGAGAAATACTAACTACCTGGGATTTCAACACAATAGTGACTTTAGTCATGGCTAAGCAGAGAGAGAAAGATAGGACATTGTGCATTTGTTCCTTGCTGTCACATGTGCTGTCATATCTGGCTCAATGTTTTCTAAACTAGATAGACAAATCTAGTAGCTAGGCTATATGACCGAGATCTTTAGCCACACTAGCGGCGCAGATCTAGGGATGGCAATGCTGTTCTGTTGTTCCACCACTTTGTTTCAGATTGAAATGTCTTGACTGCTGAATAAACTGCCGTGACATTTTGTAAATGTCCAATCAGTCATGATCATAATATCTGTGCCAAACATATTCCCATCTGCCTCAACTGTAGGCTATACTTTCTGTGTGGTTCAAATTAGCTTGCTGATATATAAGCATTTAGCTCGACATATTTCACACCATTTTTGTCGAGCCATGTGTCCAAAAGAAGCGTGCGCCCATACATACCATTTCGTTGCTGCATTTTCACAGTTTGCAATGGTTGAGTCAAATAAACCGGCTATTTCCCTACCTTCTACAACAGCATTATCAAATGAGAGCCAATATAGCTTTAAATCCCAACAGGTTGGCTAAACTGGGGAAAAAAGGAAGCTAAATTCAGCTAAATTTCCTACCAGATCGCTTTATCAGTTATTGCAAAACGTCTAAAGTAAAACGACATAGTGGTAACTTTATTTTCTCAACTAAAACATACATTTTTAAATATAGAATGTAATAATGATTTCTTTCGGTTTTTGTTTAATAAAGAGTTAGATGTAGAAGTAAATACAGTTTAGGTCAAATTTATACATAAAAATGTACAGGAAATATCACTTTTTCCCTTTTTGAAATCCCAATTTATCAAATCAAAATAACTTCCACAGTATGTGAAAGGGCAAAAAAATACACATACTGTGAAAGTTATTTTGATTTGATAAATTGGGATTTCAAAAAGGGAAAAAGTGATATTTCCTGTATGTAATCCTCCCATCCACCAGCCAGACCTCAGTCGCCAGCCAGACTTCAGTCCTCTGCTTCCCTGACACCCCTGCTACCTGTGGAACCACTGTACTTTTTTCCAGATGAGAAGGTGGTGTTTGAAGAGGTTGTGTTGGAGGAAGTACCGGAGGAAGATAATGATATCTTCAACCAGTTCACACCACAGGAAGAAACACACTCCCCGGATGAGGGACCTTCCACCTCCACAGTAAGTGATATTTTATACTACTTTCAAACTTGACATGTTACATGACATGTTACACATGCATGCTCACGCAAACATACACATGCACATTCATGCATTCACGCACACACACACATACACACAATTTAGTCCCTAATCATATAAAATGTACACAAAATAATTATCCTATGTCTTGCAATAACATAGGCTCTTTTTGTCATTTTCTTTTTGTTCAGTCTGTGACATTCACTGACTTGATCACAGTGCCACAAAGGGAGAGAGCCATCAGAAAACGTATGAAGCCACCCTCATATAATCTTTCAAGTGAGGAACACATTGACTATATCACAAAAAAAACATCCAGCAAGAAACCAGCTAAGCAAGCCAGCAAGTGCCCGCTCAGCAAGCAACCAAAAGGGAAAAGAAAGCAGGAAAAGAAAAGCAAGTCACCTTGCAAAGTTTGCAACACCCACTATGGTGACCCAGAGGATCCTAAGGCTACTGAGGAATGGGTAAAATGTGACCCTTGTTCTGCCTGGTTTCACGAAACCTGTGGCGAAGAGAATGGGATCTGTGCTGACGATGGGTTCATTTGCAAAGACTGTCTTTGAAACACCTTTTCATCACATACACACACTAATGATATCAATGTTTTAATGTTTAATATATCAGTTACCAGTTTTGTATGAATTTTTGTAGTTTGCGCATTTCGTTCAAAATGTGTTCTTCACACACACACACACACACACACACACACACACACACACACACACACACACACACACTGATCTGTCACCGATCTATTCACTGATCTGTGCTGTTCCAAAAAATTTTAATTGCACATTTGAATATGTGAGTTTGTACCCACAATGTGTTTTTAATGGCACATATGAATATTTGTTTTGAAATTAAAATTGATGATAAATTACCATTCCCTTTGCATTTTGACTGGCCGAATGCTTACCTGAAACAGCTGGCCCATTTTACCTGAAACTGCTTATGCAAAAAAAGTTGGCACAGTTAATGTTTCAAGAACTGTAGGGCCTAAATAATTATATTTTATGACATAATTTCAACACAAAATGATCAAAAACAGTCATTAGTAATCATAAAAACACTTGGAAAAGGCATATATAGTATTATATTATTTTCCCAACTGATTTACCAAAAAGTGGCCCAATTTAGCTGATATCACCCTAGTTCATAAAACATTATGAACATACAAACATTAGTTGTGGATGTACTGGTTTTAGGTGGGTCTATGATGTATATGATGTGATAGTATGCATGAGAATAACCATGATAGCAATTGTGGTTGTGTGTAATAATTATGCAGCAATTTATTGGTAACAAATGGCTTCATGTTTTTTTGCCGTGTTTAGGGATTCAGTAGCTGAATTATGATTAGTTGGGAATTAACATTCTTACGGCATTGACTTACAAATGTGTGTGTGTGTGTGTGTGTGTGTGTGTGTGTGCATGCATGTGTGCATGTGTGTGTTGTGTTGCATATATGCATCTTTAACCCCTTTCTGACTATTTCCAAATTTACACACCTCTCTTTAATGGTTAATAACTTCTCATGTGAACGTCACAGAACTGTCATGATGAAGACACTAAATGTATAAGCATCAATTACTTAATTTATTGTTCTTCATGAAAATATAGGACGGTGAATACAACTCTGACTTGTTTTACAGTGAACAGTGCGTTTTAAAGAATGAATTAGAAAACTTTTTACACTTCACATTTTTTGGTTCCAACACTTATTATCCATGTGTGCAAAATTTCCGGTTGATATGTCAAAGCACTATGGTTTTACAGGGCAATAGTAAGGAGTGTACCTCTGCTTAGTTTGTGTGCCAAACCTATCCAAGCAGCTAAAACGTGCTTTCCAATATTTCAAGAAACTTGTTTTTAAAAAAACATCTCTTAATATTAATTTATAAACTTCTACAATCAGAATATCCACATTTGGAGCTTTTAAATTGCTAATCATTTTAAGACCCACATTTGTATGATAGAGGCTTTAGTTTTGGTGAGTGAGAAACTTATTTAACATGTAAACAAATTGTAGACGTCGTCCACACACCAGGAGGCACTGCAGAAAGAGGTTAAGCCAGTCAGGGGGCGATGATGTGATGTTTGTTCACACAAATGGCTTCTATCTGTACACTGTATATGCGTGCGTGTGTGTGTGTGTGTCCATTCATTTTTTCCCCCATCCACCAAAATCCAACCCAGGGCAGTCGGTGCATGTGTGTGTGTGCGTGTAAGACAGCTATATTTAGAGACGTGGTAAACACACTGACTAATACTGAGATGCGTCATTTTAAGATCCTATGACTCCATGATCCAAACAAAATGCACACACACACACTCACACACACTTTTACAGTATGTAGACAATAGCAAATGTTGAAGTAGTGTGGGATACTGGCAATGTGATAATGTGGCAACATGTAATGTAAGAAGAAGCAGTTAGCTTTGATACAAAACCTTAAAGAAAGCTGACATTCCAACAATAAAATCCTTCTGTTTAATTTTAAGGAAAAAAAAGTCATTAGTGTTACGGTTAGCTCTAGTGTGGACCCCAGAAGCAGATTCAGAACACAGACTCAATGTTAAAAGTGGTTTATTAACTCTTGGTTGTAGTAAGTCCGAGGGTGAACGGAAGGTGGTGAGGGGACAGTCCTAATGGAAGCGGAGGTTTACAGGTGGCGAGGGAGCATGGCAGGCAACGGCCATGGATGAGTTTAGGCAGGTGCTGCAGATGAGAGAGACAAGGTTAGATTCAGCAGTACAACAAGTTCCAAAATTAAGTTTCTCACTAGAGACTGAGAATGAAGGCCTGAGGAGTTCTAGTATGTATACTAGTGAGTGGAAACAATCTGGGTTTCTTGTACTGTTGTTGATTGTGATAGAAGCCAGGTGTGCCTGGAGATGAGGTCACACTCACACACTTATCACAGAGCTACCACACACCACACAGGGGAGGAGACACAGGGAAAGACTGACAGGGAAAAACAAACAGAAAACACAGGGAATCTGGAGGTCACAGACCGGGTTGGGACACTTAGGTCAGAACACATACAGTAAAATAAGGAGGACTGTGTTCTGTTTCAGACAAACTATCCACAAACCTAGAACAAAACAACATACTGTGGGTCTCTTTTGGAAACACACACACACACACACACACACACACCCACACACATCCACCCACACACACCCACACACACCCACCCACCCACACACACACCCACACCCACACCCACACACACACACACACACCCACACACAATGTCCTCATAGTGTGACTCCTTATCCCTTCACATTCATAATGCTGTCATTTTATTCTCTGCCAGCGGAGGGGCTCCCTTCCTGTTAATTAAATCAGATGCTTATCCTCGAAGCAAGGAGAGAGAAAAAAGAGATGCAAATACTTATAATAACAATGTTAAACACACATAAAAATATCACACTTTCTCTGTAGCCTACCGTTGCTAGACCATAAATGTACGCTACTTTTAAAATGCCACATTTTCCCTGTGGGCTCTGGCTAGCATACCAACTTAACATTTATTTTGTTTGTTGTTAGTAGTGTAACTGTTGGCAATTTATTGTTAATTTCTGTAGTTGTGTGTTAAGTGACTTAGGTTTACTTATATATTAAAGGTCCCATGACATGGTGCTCTTTGGATGTTTTTATATAGACCTTAGTGGTCCCCTAATACCAAATCTGAAGTCTATTTCCCAAAATTCAGCCTTGGTGCAGAATTAGTGCCACTAGAGCCAGTCCCACAAGGAGCTTTCCTTAGGATGTGCCATTTCTGAGTCTGTAGCTTTTGAGGAGGAGGGGGGGTAAGGTGGAGGCTGGGGGTGTGGCCTTGACCAACTGCCACTTTGCTCATTTGAAAGCCATGATGTCTCTCTCTCATGGGTGGGCCAAATTCTCTAGACGGGCGAAGCAGAGAAAGGGGAGGTAACCTTGCCCCTTATGATAAGGGACAAATAACCTGGCTCATCCTAACGAAGTGAGTCTGTCTGCGGCCTGTAACAACCTTCAAGTTACAACTCTTTCAAAGTGTGATTGGCTTTTACTCGTTGCCTCGACGGATCCTTGTGCTTGGATGCTCTGTGGAGTTACGAGTGCAGCAATTAGCTAAATTAGATAACTAGCTTAGCTTGCTAATTTCATGATGCTTTCCTGCTACAGCGGTTTCAAATAACGAGCCAAGCAAAGTTGTCACTCATCTGTCGATATGAATGTGCTTTTTTTGTACACTGTGAAAAGTTTGTATATGAAGCACTGAGTTGTTCAATTTGGCTCATTTAGCGACTGGCTAGTTAGCGATCTTGATAATTCCACCTTGCTTTAATGCTACACTGGGTAACAGTGAAATAACAGTAAATGAGCCAAACAGCAGCAACACTGGGTCGACGTCCCCCTCTCTTTGTACTCTTTTTGTGTGTTCTTGTGTTAAGTGTGTTTTTCATGGTGTTTTTGTAAAATTGTTTAGCTGTCAACAAATTGTGGCAACACCGGGAGGATATCTCCCTGTGCTGTCCTGAAAAGTACCTTCTTCTGACAGGCTTGTTCGTAGAAAGCAATGCTAGAAGCAGGGGAAGCATATCAACAGTATAGTGGAGATGTTTCTGTTTGGAGGTTTGCAAACAGACATTTACCAGTTTTGCCAGTCCAGCAATGCCAGCAACACCTTGTTTTGACATATGGTGTGATTCTGATTTGGACATCTACAAGTTATGTCCCATCTTTAGCAGTCCGTAAACACTTTTCCCCCTAACAGCTAGGCTAATCCGGCCATGAAAGGAGTGAGCAGTGAGGTCTGTTTCATGCAAACAACCCACTCTGAATTAAACTGATATAGGTAAATGAGAGTATTGAGAGGGCGCGCGCGCGCGCACACGCACGCACACACACACACACACACACACACACACACACACAGGGGAAATACTTTTTATGACAAACTGTGTTCTATTTTATTGATGGTTGTCTCATCATTACTTCCATTCCAGTAAATGTGAAGCGCAGAATTTTCAATGAGCTGCAGCAGGAGTCAACAGAAGTGAAAGACAGGCAGAAAGATGGGAAGGAAATAGCAGAGAGAAAAAGACAGGAACACGCACGCGCGTGTGCGCGCACGTTCACACACACACACACACACACACACACACACACACACACACACACACACACACACACACACACACACACACACACACACACACACACACACACAGAGTAGGAAAAAGACAGGAGAGAAGTGACATCACATCTCCCTGCCTCTCTCTCCCTCTTACTGGCACCTTTGCTCCACTTCTCGCCGAGGAGGCGCACATTCGGTTTCTCGCTATCCTCCTTCGCAGCTCACAAAAAGGGGCTGGACCACACGGAGAAGGGGAAGAGGAAAGGCAAAACATTTTTTGACAGGATGAACAACACTTTCCTAAACATGGCGTCGATAGGCGACTTCGACCCGCTCAACGCGTCTATTCCTGCCACCAAAGTTGAAATCACAGTGTCCTGCAGGTAGGGGAATGTGTCTGTGTTACCTGGTTTGAGCCTTTTGCTTACGGAAAAACACCGAGCTGCGGACGCAGCTAGAAGTCACCTGTACTTTAACTTCAACTTATCTTTAGTTCCAGTCAGGCGTCTTTTATAAACGACTACAGCATCAAGAATGGCGTGGACAAATGTCATTTTTTTCCCGCTATTTAAATAGCGAATAAACGTGAAGATGTCTTAGCTAGCTTAATTAGAGAAGTGTGGTGCCAGCTGGTCACTTTAACGCCACTTTAACGATGTTAAAACCAACTAGGACCTACTTCATAATCATAAGGGGACTATTGTCGCAAAAGTGTAGGTAATACGTGAATACTATGGTAAAATTGTAAGGTTAAACCCAGTAAGGTTAGCTCAAACTCACTTTAAAGTACCAGAGACGCATTCACGCTACTGTATAGCGTTAACGTTACCCGGGCATGTTTACAGTGATAATATGAGAACACTGGTGTTTTATGGCTAAATAGACACACTGTCGGACACACAGTCACACTTACATACAATATTAAGTATAATATCATGGTACAATGGGAAATGGGGAACAGTAGGATACGGTATGAACTGATTTGATGTCACTGTAAATGTTCGACTTGGATACCCTCCACTGTCTGTAAACATTGGATGCTATGACTTAATTTTTTAGGAACTGATACTCTGTGATCTGTTGTTGTAGTAGGACTATTTGACAGCTGACAGTCTTGCTGTTGGTTGGTCACCTGTCAAGAGAGAGGCATCATTATGGCTTCTGGAAAGCAAGAGGTGTTAAATCATTTCTGTAGGCTATGCAGTTATGGTGTATGGACATGCGATTGACAGAGATAGCAGGGGACAAAGCTGCTGTGTCTTAGACCCTCTTTGAAAGAGGTATTGCTCTGTCATTTATGGAGGATTTTCCTGTCTGCGTACAAGCAGAGTGAGAAATGCAGGGAATGTGGTTTATTTCTGCCTGACTGGTTATATCCACAGTAGGCTACAGGCTGTGCTTAGCAGTTCAGCCACATTTTCTGAGGAGCTCACTGTAAAGGAATGCAAATGGGTCGCTTTACATCGGCCGTCATGTTATTTATTTTACCATTAAGAGGTTATTCCATACACATTTGAATGGTAATTATGGAGAGGAAAAAAACAAAAGAAAACACAAAGAAAAAGCTGTCATTGTAAAATAGGTTGCAATGTATTGGAGTACCTATGTGTTGATTGAACTTTCATTAGAGACTGTGCTATCTATCTATCTATCTATCTATCTATCTATCTATCTATCTATCTATCTATCTATCTAATCAATCAATCATGATATTAGAGCCCGACTGATATATATCGGCGGTCCGATATTATTACCTGATAGGCATTTTCCAAACTATCGGTTCAGCCTTTATAATGGCTGATAAATTAATTTAATTTTTTTAAAATAAATATTCATTTATCAGAATTATTTATGATTAAAATAAATAAATGAGTCTCATAAATGAATATTTGAAAAATAAAATAAAAACGGACAAAACACCCTTTAACCATGTTACGAGTGTTGGCGCTGCATAGTTTGTCCACCAGAGGGCGCTCTACAACCTCCCTGTTGTCAACACTTTGATTTGTTTTGTTTTGTTCAAATGATTAAGTTTCACATTTTATTTATCAGAACTTTATATTTTCATATTCCTCTGTTCTTTTGTGACAAAATAAATGTTTTAAACTGCGTTATTTCAGTGAGTACTCACAAATTACTAATGTTAGGGAAATCTTGTTATGCTTTGTTACATGTTTCTTGATTTATTTTTTTTGGACGTGTTTCTGAATTTTGTGTTAACGTGGTTGCAGCGTTCATTTTGGCAGTGTTGGTGTTCCCCTTACGTCTTTACATCGTTGTGGTTTTGATCAGGGTTTTTTAATTTATTTTTTCAACCAAGCACAATGATGCTCTTGTAATTGTAATTTTGTTTCACTTATTTAACAAATTACATTGATTGCCCAAATGCTGGCACTATTCAAAGATCAGACTTGTTATGATCATACTACTACCCTACTAGGTGCAAGAGGAGTGGCCAGAAGCAGTTTCTTGCCCTGCCTGAGTCCCTTCAGATACTGTATTTTCAGAAGGTTGTAGTACCATCTCCTTAGAGACAATGTCATCTTTCAGCAGCATATATGAACATGTTGGGCAGAGTTAGTGAGTCACCCAGCTCCCCACAGCCCCCGGGGGGGGAGTGTGTTTTGGTGGCTTTCCTCCCACCTCCAACCTGAGGTGGAATGTCATGGTTACGGCCAAGTGTGTGGGCACGCATACATAGTTGTGAGTTTATAGCACATACGTTATGTGTTTGTGCATGTGACAAGTGGACACAAAGGGCAGTGTACAGTATCACCATGGCTACTACTTTTAAAAAGTAAAAGTTTCTGTGTGTGTGTGTAGGTGGGTGTTAAAGTGAGAAGTTTCACCAGGGAGACAATGGCTTAAGTGAAAGTAACATGAATGAAAGGTTTTTGTAACATTTCGGAATTTAATGTTTGTAATGTGGCTGTAACGGTAGCCACTGTCGTTCATAAGGTAGGAGAGATACAGAACAAAAGTTTCCATCTTAACAGGTCATTTAGTTCAGTATGTAGCGTTTGAGTGCATGTTATGTGAACAAATGCAACAATCCGCAATCTGGATGAGCTACTTTGGCTACTTTCCAATGCAAATCAGCATTCTTGAAACACTCTGAGTGTACGTTCAGGTTTTTAGATGTTGACACCTGTTTCAGGAAAAACTGAAACAGGCAATTTGCCAACAAGTGACACAATCATCTTTGCTTTCATGTTTGCATATAATTAAATACTCCATATTTTTCAAATCTTTGACACTGAATGGCTTGTTAAAATGGAAAAACTAAACCAAGAAAAGGAGAAGGAAAAAAAAAAAAGGTTGAGAGACTTGGAGCAGTCTCTCATTAGAAGTAGCTCTCCTCATGTAATTATTGTTTAGTCAGTGGTGACATAACCATTGCAGAAATATTGACAGATGCTCTTAGCCTGCATCATTTCATTTCGCTGGTGCTACTGGGGATATGAAGTAAGAGCTTGGTTTTGACTCGGCATGATCGATGGGAGAGCCTGAGGTTTCAGCTGGGATCGATGTGCCACCAACTCTGCCCACTGCGCTGTACAAAAGCCAACATGCATAAATGTATGTACTGTATAGCTCTACATATATGATTGGCTGTACACACATACCATTCCTCACCCAAACTCGTACAACAGTCCCAGAAGAATAAATCCCTGATGCACTTACCAGGGGACTCCGCTGTGAATGGCCTCAAGTCATAAATATTCTATTACTTCATCGATCGGGCAGCACAAGCTGTTACCGGTTTTTCCCCACACACACACACGCACACATAGGGCTGGGAGATGGGGAGAAAATCAGATATCACGGTATGCTTGACCAAATACCTCGATATCGATATTGCGGCGATATTCTGGGGTTGACAAGTAGACCAGGCTAATATAGAGCCTACTGATTTGATTATTGATCAAATTAACCGTTGTTACTGTATTGACGGCAAAATAGGCTACAGTATTGACTGGTGCAACATTTGAAAATCGATAATTTTATTTTACATTTATATCTGCATTTATGTCAAAACCTAGAGATCTTTTCGTATTCTATTTTGCCTGGTGTGTCACGTGAAAAATAGACGTCAGTCCTATTTCTAGCAGGCACGTGTTTTTCGGGGCAGTTCTAACCTGTTAACATGGGAAATGCCACGCAGCTGACACGCTCACGCTTCCAGTTTCTGGCTGACCTTAGTCTGAAATGAATACTGCAAAAAAAATCTAAGGCTGCAACTAACGATTATTTTCATAGTCCATTAATCTGTTGATTATTTTCTCGATAAATTCATTGTTTGGTCTTTAAAATGTCAGAAAATGGTAAAAGAATGTGGATCAGTGTTTCCCAAATGCCCAAAATGCCGTCCTCAAATGTCTGTCAAAGAATTTTATCTTTAGTCTTAAACTCAAACCAACTAATCGATTATCAAAATAGTTTGTGATTAATATAAAAGTTGACAACTAATCGATTTAATTGTTGCAGCTCTAAAAAAATGCAAAGGCTATCTATGTGAATTGATTGAGTTTGCTTACACTGGGGCGGGAATCTGTTGGCATCTCACCATCCGATTCCCATTCAGAGGCCAACGATTCGATTCTAAACTGATTCCTGATGCAACAATTTTTTATGTACGTTTCCATGCGTGATTTTTTTTTTTTTTATATAAACAGTACATATAAATCTGAGTTTGCTACTCAGTCTTTGCTAATCACTTCCTACCTTTGTGATAATCATTAAAGAAAACCAACAGATTGCTTACCTTCTCTAATATGTTATTAGACAAAAAGCTTTTCTCGTCACCAATATGACTTTCTATGAACAATGCAATAATCTATGCAGGTTGCATTTCAACACAAAATGGAAGGAAGTAAAAAATAATGTAAACATTTTATTTTCTTTCTAATCTTTCTTTTCTACGTAAAGCTGCTCTTGGTCAATCATATAAGACTTCAAACACAAAATCCTCCTGTTATTGGTAGTAAGCAGCATATCCCTGAGACAGGAAAAAAAAATGTTATGTTATGCTGCTTGCATTTCAACACATTGTGCCAAAAGTATGTCTTGGAATTCAGCTGTCATACAAAAACACTGTGCCATATGAGGTAGAAAAGTAAACAGAAATATGTGTACCATGGAAGTGCAACATAGTAAACCAACAGTAACAGTAAAGGTGCTTTATTTCCAGTTAATAACTGGTGGATGCTCATGGAATATGTAAATTCTTGTGTAAGAACAGGAGCTGGTCGACATGCCCTGGTGTGAGTGTACTCCGCAACGGAGTACGCTCACTTGTACCTTGGCTACAAACTATGCACCATCTCCCGAAAACCCTCATTCTGAAATCCATTGCAATACATTTTGCAATGGATGTAGTAATCCGTTTTGGCCCTATCCCAGTTCGGTGGCAGCTGTGCCATTGCTGCTCAGTTGTCCTCTGGCTGCCTTCAAGATTGGGTTGCTTTCCTTCCAACTCTGAGTGGTGTTGAGAAATGTGGTTTTGAAGATTTGTTGTATTTCCCAAGTATTAGATTTGAGTGCCGCACACCTTACACACGATGTAGGTCTTCCCCTCAACCTCATAGAACCCAAAATGCAGCCATACGGCAGCTTTTAAAGTAGCCGGTGCAGGTAGTTTAGGTTTGTTGCTCGCCATTGCTGCCATTTTGTCACCACTTAAAAAAATTGCACGTGTTTGGTGTGCATGCGTGTATAGCAGAGAACCGGCAGGCAGAAAGGAGAGTTTTCTGTAGCGATTTGCAGCAGGCGAACAGAATGTTCTAATTTTTATTTTTAAAATTCGGATGATTAACTTATCTGCATTGAGCATTGAATCGTTCTAGGGAGAATTGCGATGCATCTAAGAATCGATTATTTTTTCCCACCCCCAGTTGCTACCTTTCTGTTATTGTTCCTTGGCTAACTTACTACAGGTGCTGTGATTTTAGGTGAAGGTTTCATGTGTGTGTTTTCTTATTATGTCTATAAGAGTAGGGCTTGGAATCAAACCGCATTACTGTTTTGGTACTGGCCAAAATGTGACCGTAGTTTGCATTAGCATGAAATGCCTGGTGGGGTTTGTGGACTCACTTATTAGTCCAATTTTGGATTGTATTTTGTTCAGGCAAAGTTTTTGTACAGCTGCATATGTTTTATTTTTTTTTTCATGATTTGGCAAGCTACGCGACACTCTGTATCGAGCCATCTAGGTTTGGAAGTGCCGGCGTTCAGGCACTGTGGCGGTGCGTTGGTGGTGCAGAGTGTGTTTGATTAAAGAGAGGTAACCACTACAAGCTGATGTACATGATTGGAGTACGGTAATCCGGGTAAATGCCGATCCCTGATCAGTGAAAAAAAATGCCAAAATTGGTTCCGATCCGATACTGTGATGGGGATTGGGACATCCCTAAAACCCAGTGATTAAAAATACACAATTTTTTTGTTACCAACACTTCTCTGTGCTGTGTTGTTCTCAGTCTGAAGTCCGAGGGAAGGAGTATGTCAGCTCAGCTGACGTGTTTGTATCCGGAGGAAAATTTGATACTGTATACTGTATTGTGAGTTGCTGCTGTTACCACTCAAACACACAACCGAACATGTTGATGTGTAATTAAAAAGGTGTCTTTGTGTTATGTTAGTTGTGCTTTGCACACAAACAGACAAATGACCTGAGAGCGATTTTAGAAAAGGAGCCGGTTTTTGAATAGGATCAAAATTCTTTGCCCTAATGTCTTTCAGACCTCTCTCTCTCTCTCTCTCTCTCTCTCTCTGTATGTATTGCCATGCATCCCAGCACTGTCAGCAAACATCCTAACTGTTGACAGTAATGACTCTCACATCCTCTCTCCTCCTCTTCTGACGACCTTCTCTCCACTGTGGAGCGATGCTGAGGAATTAAAAAACAACCTTTCTTTCCACTGTATTCACTGTTGCCACAACATATTGGTAGTGGTGTAAATGAAAACATTGGGAGAGAGGTAGTCAGGGCTGGCTTCGTCCTACATATGATCTTACAACCTGCTAAATTGGAACACATAGTCTTGAGTATGACCGTCCGACTGAATGTCAAGTCATTATTTCCCCATATGAGGCACCTTTTTAGAATTTTAGCATTGGTCTTAATAGGTCTAGAATACTGTAAGTCCATGTATAATCAAATGGTTTCTGACTGATTTCAGTAAAGCCTGGTTTGGAAATATGAAAAGAGGCCAAATTTGAAAATGAGGTCATATTTGTGCAGGCCTGAAGGCTGGGACACGCGACTGCTGTGGAGTCACTCAAAAAATGTGTCATCGTCAAACCTTTAAACCACAACTAGTCCTGCAGCTTTAGGTATTTCTTGTTATGCCAAATATGAGTTCAAATACCCGATACATGAGAGTTTATGCTAATCTCTTAGGGCAGCTTGATGTTTTTCTTAATCGATTGTGGACAATTATTTGATGAGGATTTGATGTGTGTACATTAAAAGTCACTTATCTGGTTTACTAAAGCAGTGGTTCTTAACCCCCAGAATAATGCGGTTGGTGTTCGTGACCCCCCCCCCATTATAAACAAATAATGCTTTGCTTTACAGATTAGTTTTAGTTTTAGCAGCTAGCCCCTAGCATTGTCCAATGTGCTCCAGGCTCTGTGGACTTTTCAGCACTTTTTTCTCCCTCCCTGACCCTCCTTCGGAACCCTTTCTATGTTCATGAAATGTACCAAACTCAAACAGTAGTGTCGGAACCATTCCTCAGTCTAGAATATGTAGTTTCATTTTTTTTCTCCCTAACCATCTGGAAACCCCCAGAAATGATCTTGCAACCCCGTTGGGAGTCCCAACCTTTAGGTTGAGAACCACTCTTCTAAAGGCCAAAAGTCTACAGTAGACCAATTTTGAATCATGAGTCTATCACTTAAGCACTGCCACCGGAAAACACAGGTGAGAGCTCTTGCTCAGTGCAGGTGGTGGTCCATAATGGATGTTAAGGCCGATACAATGCCAACAGTTTTGGACTGAAGGATTTTGAATGTCCTTCCGATATTAAATAGAGGTGTGAATCTTCACTGGTCTCACGATTCAATTCGATTACAGTTATCCTGTCAACGATACAAAACAATATCATGATGCGTCACCTCTTCAAAATTACTATATATTGCTACACGTGGTTTTCATCGACAATTTCAAGCAGTCAAACGTATGAAATCCGCTTTTTATTGTATCTGCTCTTAAAAAACACACTTCCTGAATGTAGTGGAGTCTGAACACAGACAAAAGGCAAAAAAAAAAAAAAGCACTGTCACTGCATCAATGCAGAATCATCCAGCTCCGCATGGCAGTGCATTCATGCAATGATTCATTTCAACTCCCCTAATATTATATACTATATTTGACAAAAGAAAATGGGACGTGTGTGAATCGAGAGAATGACGTGTAAGCTGAAGGGCAAATGATCCGAAGTCATTGTCATCAATGTGATATTGTAATATTGACATTGGAAGTAATATTACACCACCAGAAGCACAGAGATGTCGCTGCGCGATACAAATATATAGATATAACCTACAACCCCCCCACCTGTAAAGGGATGGGCTGTGCAGTTAGGACAAGTGTCCCTTCTTTCAATTTCAGATGCACCAGGAGAAAGCTTAATTACACATAAATCTGGGAAAATCTTTGATAAATTGAATACAATGTGGAATCAATTTGAAGTTTTGTTCGGTGATGCCACTGCTTCGTAAAGGGTCTTTACAAACACCATTTGAACTAGTGAAGATGTAGAACAGATGTGTGTGGACCATTGAAATGTTTCCAAAGAAAAAAGTTAATTCATTTATCACCTTTCCATTGATTTATTTTAAGATAATTTTTTGGGGAGCATTTAAGATCTTTTATTTTCAAAGGACAGATGAAGACATGAGAGGGGGAATGACATGCAGCAAAACCCGCTCCACCAACCGAGCCAACCCGGCCACTCCATTGATTTGTTGTTAAAGGGGATCGATGCTTCACCAAAACGTGCACGTGATTAGTGTGTGTGGGAATTTCTTTTTTTTTTTCTTTGGGAATGGATCTTCATTGGGAATTGATTCCCAGCACTACAAATGGGAAAGGGCAAGTGGTTTGTGAGTTGCGTTCTACTAACCATTGCACTGTTGCCAAAACTTGAACAATATTTACAGTATGTTCCAGTTCAAAAGTGTTTTTGCATATTAAGAGAAACACATTGATTTTCCCCATTGACTGCAATGCATTTCAGTCTCCATATTGGTTTTGGAGCAAAGTTCATGCATTAATTGTTCAAGGAAGTCAGAGAGAGCATAAATAACCACATTCTAGTACAAGGTAAAGAGACTTATATGCAAACAGTGATTGGGTTGAATCTCACCATGGGAAGCAGTTAGCAGGAAAACACTTAAGCCACAGACAAGCATGCTGAAGTTGATTTAAAAAGAGGAATAAAAAATGTTTTCTTTGTAAATGAATAATGCATTGTAAATAAATAAATGTTGTTCCTTAAAATACAGGAGGCATAAATCTACACACCCCTATGTTAAATTCTCATAGAGGCAGGCAGATGTTTATTTTGAAAGGCCAGTTATTTCATGGATCAGGATACTATGCATCCTGATAAAGTTCCCTTGGCCTTTTGGAATTAAACTAACCCCCCATCATCACATACCCTTCACCATACATAGAGATTGGCATGGTGTTATTTCAGTTAGCTTAATAGCTGGTTTGATTTGCATTGAGAGATGATTTTATGGAAAGTTCCCCATATAATAAAAATCTGCCTGCTTCTGTAGGAATTTAACATAGGGGTGTGTATACTTATGCCCACTGTATTTTAAGGAAACCAAAGAAAGAAAGATTTTTTTTAATTAAGGCATTCATTTCTTTTATTCCTCTTTTTAATCAAGTTTAGCATAAACTTATGCAAGTAGGGTCCTATATTCTAAATTGTATCCAGTGGCCCCTGTGGTCTTCACGTCATTGATTGTATTGATCCACATTTTAAATCTTTCCATTTTTCTTGTAAAGCAACTTCAGAAAATCGTCCACCACACAGCCTTATACTTTGCGTCTAAGGGGTGAGCCACTTACCCTGCACTTAACATCACGAGTCATGCGCGACACGCTATCTATTTTCAGGTCCCTCACTCCGTCCATGGAAAGTGATTGCGTTGACCTTTTTGGCCCCATAGAACATAATGGTTCTCTTATTGAAGACGCCGCTGACAACCATTACTTTGAAGGGAAGAGAGGGTTGCCTGCTGCGCGCCAGTTCAATGCCAGCCAAAAGCACAAAAGGATGTGTGTGTGACGACACGGTGGCCGATAACTTTTCCTGTCTGTTTACATGGTTGTTCTGAGCAGCAGGGAGCGCAAATGATTTTGGATGAGAGGACAGTGGAGCTGGCAATCAGTGAGACAAAGCCATATTGAAGAAACCTTTTCTGAGCTGCCAGAGATTGATGCCATTGTCTTGAGTTTACTACCTCTGCTTCTGTGAGTGAGGCAGAGTGTGTTTTTGGCTGCTATCAGAGTGTGTTTACTCTGTGCGAGTTTCTGTGTGCGTGTGTATACTGTAATCAGGTTTTTTCTAGTCTGGTCAGTAAAGATGTATGCACTCGGAGAAAATTACTATTGACCTCCTACCTTCTGTTATCTTCTTTCTGCGGGTGCTTTTCCACATAGGCCAACAGACACTGTGCACAGTGTCACAACATGCTTGTGTTAAATTGCACTGTACACCACACGCATTTTGAGAACACACACACCACAGTGATACAGTACAATGACTCGGCTCCATACATCAAGCTGTATAGGCTGCGGCAGGAAAATGGATTGATAAAGATCTGACAGAGGTAGAGCGAGTCATTGGGAAAGGTTAAGGGCTACACACACACACACACACACAAAACTGTGTACCACTACTACATACAGAAGCAATAAGTGGAAGGGTAATAGGTGTACATGTTGACCTTACTCTCAAGGTTAGACAGCTGTGGTGTTATTTTTAAAATGCAGGTGATAAAACATGGACTCAAGGACACACACACACACACACACACACACACACACACACACTTCTTTCACATCAGCAACGCAAAGGCAAGCTACCATGAGTCAAAAATGAATGATTGCAAATAACAGAGTAGACATTTGACTTTTTCCGTTCCTTCTCACTGATATTCCTGAAAAGTTACTGTGACGATTATATATGTAGAATGGATCCCATCTGCTATTGCTGCGTACCATTAACCCCAGAAGTCAGAGGTGGGAATTGGGAATGACGTCACACCCGAGTTGATTGCGTTCCAGTAATGAATTGAAAAAACAGAGGTAGGGGGACTCTAGCTAGGTTTGCTATTGTTAGCAAAACCAGTTGATAACAGTGCATTATGTGGTAGTTTGTGCATGCAAACACCGTAGCAACCTATCCACAGATATAAGATGGACAATATTGTGTGTACAACTGATTTAATGAGACACAAATAATACCAAAGTGCCAAAAGTATATACATTCTGCTTTTACTACTCTTGATGCTCGAAGCAGCTGTATAGGATTGTGAGGAGTTTCTGGGTGGTGAAAGTCCGACTTTAGGGGGCGTTCCAGTTGACTATTCTGACTGGGAATTCCGACTTTCCAGTTCAACTGCAACTGCAATATGTATTCATGTGGATTTCTGATGTCGAATTTGCAGTGTAAGAGACAATTTTGTCAGTAGTGTTTAGCAGACTTTCTTCTCTGGCATTCTTGAGAATATTCCTGGGGAATAATAGAGCATCGAGACCAGTTAACCTTTGGGTCAAATGGCACGTTAAAAGCTCTGCTCAATCTCCTAATTGCAAATGAATTCATCAATAACTAGCAAGATTTACAGTAGAAAGCCTTGGCGAGCAATTCAGCTGGACTGCACACACGCTAACACATACAGTTAAGACAAATACGTATGAGTATGTATTAGAAACATTTAAACACTTGCACATGCACACACACACTCACAGATATTTGTGCTGCTATACCTCCCGTCAGTCAGACAGTTGACATTTTCAGCACAAGCCACACACACATTTGATGCTCTGACATTTTATTTCACTCTGATGTAGATTGCCTCCTGCGAGACATAAAGCCATAAAAAAAACAAATCAAAAGATCTTCTATAATTCGGCCAACCCAATTAGATTTGTTTTCTAATATTTTGGGTGTAATATCTGGATAGAAGTTGGCTATATCTGATTAGGACTTTTCCTCTGCTGATTCACAATAGAAAGACACTACAACACTACAAACTAAGCGCTCGGATTGTCAGTGCGACACAGATTTAAACTATTTGACAAGTAAGATCACTTGATGTACAGTAAATCACCCTCACAGCCCTATTTACCGCCAGAGAGAGGCGGATACAGGGTTGGGGGGGAGAGAGAGAAACTGGCTGGCCTAATGAAGTCATCTCCTTCCTGGTCACATAGCACAGAGGCTGTTTGAATTCCTCTAGGGATGCTGCCTGCCTCCCTCCATGTCTGTCTCCCCCTCTCTCATATGTAGAAGCCTCTGGCCTGCACATCCAAGCATGAGTCTGTATTTCTCTCCTATGCACAGACTCGCTGTCCTATTGAAATCATTGTAGAAAGGCCACAGCACACATGTAACTGAGAAAAAGGGAGATATGGAGGTCAATACTGTATGAGGGGAGTCAGAGAGAAATACCTTTTTATCTTCCTCCCTCCCTTTTCCTCTTGCCCTGATGTCGTTTATGGCAGCTCTGTGGAGCCTCATCAACCATGCACGCACGCTTACACACTGTCGAAATTATTCATACAGACAGGCAGGTGCAGACACAATCACAAACCACCCGCACATGGCTCACATAGGCACATTTATTTTAGTTTTTAAATAAATGCACGGCTGCTGAACACACACAATTTGGCTGCTTGACAAATACCATCTGAGTGTGTCCCATTTACTGCACTCCGACACTGACGTAGTATGAGAATAGACGGTATGACTAAGAATAAATTATAAAGTCATATTCCATTTTAGACATCTTTTAGTCAGCTGCTGAGACATTTGACCTTATTGAGCAGTTCCAAGCATACGAAGGCCAGTGAGGTGTGTTGAAGATGGTGGAAACTATAGGCAAGTTGGACTGAACTGCACTGAAAGCGGTGACAAAGATGTGTGTGGCTGTGTGTTGTCAATGACTGATGTGTATTTTGTTGCACGTTTGTGTGTGAATGGATAGTGGCATGGCATATTTGTGTGTTTTGTCTGTGTGTGTTTGTTCTCTTGGTTCTCCCAGCCCTTGTCAAGAAGAATTAGGGCAGCCCTCTTAGAGAAGCAGGGAGAGAATACAAGCTGCTGATGCTCTCCTTCGGAGCAAGTGTGTGTGTGTGTGTGTGTGTGTGTGTGTGTGTGTGTGTGTGTGTGTGTGTGTGTGTGTGTGTGTGTGTGTGTGTGTGTGTGTGTGTGTGTGTGTGTGTGTGTGTGTGTGTGTGTGTGTGTGTGTGTGTGTGTGTGTGTGTGTGTGTGTGTGTGTGTGTGTGTGTGTGTGTGTGTGTGTGTGTGTGTGTGTGTGTGTGTGTGTGTGAGAAAGAGAGCTATTGGGGGGGATTGTGCAAAGCATGTGCTTTTCTTTAGGTTCTGTAACCAATGGTCATCAGCAGCAAATTGGATAGATCAGTAAAATTATAGATTGAAAGACGTGACGGAGAAGAAATTAGAGAGCACAAAAGGGAAAAAAGATGAGATGCAGGTACTTGCAGCATTGTGCTCAGCGACCTGTTGAGAAAATCTGAGCATGCCCAGTCATCTCCTCTCGCTCCACATGTTTCCAAGAATATCCAACACACACACACATATAGAGCGAGTCCTGCAGTGGTGTGTGTAATACCAATACAGTATGAGTCTGATAAAACAGCATGTTGAATGCACCAACTGGAAAGCACTTCAATTGACTCCCAGTGAGGTGAAAGGGTTCCTTGTACTGCCAGGCCCCCTCAGGATCAACACTTTAGTCTGCAGCTTTTTGCAGCTTTTAGCTGCTTCCAGCTTGTTTTTTTAATAGATTGGTAGGTCTGTTTATCAGAACTGCCTCATCTTTGTCTCCTGAGAACTTAAACACATTTTTAAAGTACTCAATTCTAGATGTTTTCTTCTATGCATAATAAAGTGTCATGAATCAGACCACTTCTCTATGACTAAGGCCAAAGCCAGTGTGATTGGGTGAGCTACGCCGCACTGTGAGAGTGGAAAGAGAGCAGTCAGATGTACATTACACATAAAAAAGGCCAGAGCAGTAGCTTTCATCTTTGTCTCCATTAACTATTCTTCCTAAAATATGACGTCCAGGATGTTCTATGCTGTCAGGCTTTGTTTGGTGTAGTGTCCCTTTCCCAGGTATTGAAAGATGGTGCATATGCTATATCAGAAAGTTCAGTTCTTGGCTCTATTACAATGTCCACAGACCGCAGACAGTCTGCTATGTCATACAGATTATTTTCCATTCTCCAGATATAGATATTGATTTTCCTAGTAGCATTGCAGCTCTCCCGTTCATAACAATACCAGTTGTTAGTGGTGGTGGGGTCACTTTTGTCACATGAAAAAGTGACTCAAGAGAAGCAGCAACATCAATAATTGCTTCTATGGACAGCTTTTTTTCCCACATCTGATGTGTCTCTTGGATTCAAATGTGTTTATTCAAGGATATATTCAGTTGAGCTTAGTTTATTAGCACATTTGTTTAAAAATGAACAACAATAAGGCTTGATACAAAGTGAAACCATTTTGCAGGGCAGGTTAGAAGCCAAAAAAAGGCTTATGAAGAGACGCTTGGTAAACAGCAGGGGAAATAAAGTATCTAGACAATGTGATGAATTACAATAAGACCTTAAAATTGTTGATTAGTGACCTTTTTAAATGTTTTTTGAATGACGATAATGTAGATGTTGATTGTAATGTTGCTGGTAGATTGTTCCAAAGAGATGCGCCTCTGTGTTTCAATGTATATTGATTGAGGAGCGTTTGAGAAAATGGGAGATGAAATGCTTTGGTGTGTCTTGCATTGTATGAGTTGAATCTCAATGGACAACTTAAACATGTTTTGGAAAGTGCTTGGCAAGTCTTGGGTCGGGTATGCATATTTAAAGGTCCCATGACATGGTGCTCTTTGGATGTTTTCATACAGGCCTTAGTGGTCCCCTAATACCATATCTGCAGTCTCTTTCCAAAAATTCAGCCAATGGTGCAACAGCCACTAGAGCCAGTCCCACAATGAGCTTTATTAGGACGTGCCATTTCTGAGTTTGTAGCTTTTGAGGAGGAGGGAGGGGGGCAAGGTGGAGGCTGGGGGTGTGGCCCTGACCAACTGCCACTTGCTTTTTTTTCCCCTCAAAGGCAGAGCAGGATACCCAGGGCTTGGTTTACACCTATTGCCATTTCTAGCCACTGGGGGACCATAGGCAGGCTGGAGGAACTCATCTTAATGTTAAAACCCTATTTTTTTTTTTTTAATGCCATGGGACCTTTAAACATAAACACACAGGTCTGATATCTGTTAATAATTTGTGTTTTCTTAAGATATCATCTGTTAGGGAAACTAATCATTCTCACAAATTTCTTTTGGATTTAAGTAGGTGGGACAAGTGGTGACCCAGACAATATTACAATACATGATGTATGGGTAAATTAAACTGTAATAAAAGTTTAAAATACAAGAAAGACTTATCAATGAACAATTGCTACTCAAAATGCCAATTATGAGTGTTTGAAGAAGAAGTAGCCTATGTTTTGGGGTGTTATTAAAATGTAACTCACTAACAATACACAAAAAATTCCAGTAAATTGTATTAATATATAATTAGTATAATTACAAGAGTGAAATGCTCTAACAGCGTGTTTTTCTCCTTCTGTGCAAACACACATGGACTCTTATTTCAGATGAGTCAACAGAGCTAAAATAGTCTTTGTTTTCCACACAGCATTATCTTTAGCATTCCTCTTTTCCCCCACTTGTGATCTTTTTTTATTGAGCAGATGTACCAAAGGTTTATTAGATCTGGAATACAGGACCTACCAGTCATAAAGCAATATTGAAGCAATTAGTGTATTATGTGTGACATGTAGACATCCGGGGTAGTTGAACTGGAACATCATGAAACCATATACCGGTTGCTCTATGTGGTTCTCTGCGTGTATTTACATGTGTGTAAATGTATCTAGTTCAGTGAGAAGGTGTAGTCTCTCCACAGAGCCTATTCAGGTCACGGTCAAACTGAGAGATAGAGAGAGAGAGAGAGGGAGAGGGAGAGTGAGGAGGGGAAGAAGAAGTCAAACCAAAGAAAGAACAGGAATTATTGCACTGCAAAATCCCTTTTTTTGCATGTGTGCGTGTGTGGAAAAACTTAGATATGGGAGCAGAGGTGAAGCAGAAGAAATGTGATGAAAAGACAGCACAGCATGTATCAGGCTTGAGAGCAGCAAGTTATCACGACAGCTGAAGGAGGATCAAACGACCAGAGTATCCACATGTGATGATACTGTCTCGTAGAACTATGAAGTTTAATCTTTGGATGAGTGAATGTCAGATGATTGCACAGATCAGGATAACTGGTTCAATTATAATGATGAGGTTGCCTTCCTCTGTAAACGACGTGCGACGGCCAACCCTAAGCCAAATTTATACAGCAACATTGACCAATAGCAACATGAATAAAATGCAACAAAATCAGTTTTGATAGTATTGGCATCATGCATTCAGACGTATACAGACTCTAGGTCATTTCACGCTTATTTTGTGGATGGCTGTGTCCCGTCCATTGGCTGTATGGGTTAGTTGTGTTTTGATCTAGAACCATGTTTCATTGGCTAGTTACTGTGCCACTTACACATGCTAGTGCACGTCAGCGCACGGTTGGGTTGGGCAGTAATACGGTATACAGGTCTTAAAAATAGCAACGGTATCAGTTTCAATAACGTCATTAAAAACATGCTATGCACTTATATAGGAGACAAGGCTTAAATATTCAATATCCATCACGTGACCGTGTGAAGGAGAAAGAAAGAGAAGGGGGGGGATAGATGGCAAGTCGCGCACCGTGTGACCTGGTCTCGAAGAAGACCACAACTTCTGCAGTTTGGCAGCATTTTGGGTTCCGACCTAATGAGAAGGGAGAGGTGTTTCAGTCGTAGTGTTTGGTAGTCACTTTCTGAACGGTGTAGGCACAAGCCAACAGTTTGGTGACGCCGTCTGAGCCTTACGTCATCATTTTTAATTAGTCATGGTAATACTGTATACCGCAGTATAATAGGGAGGAGGTGTGACGGTATCAAAATTTGGATACCACCCAACTCTAGCGCACGGGTCCATTACGTGACAAACCCTATGGAGCGTACCACGTGTGTGCATATTTCAACAGAGTGACAGTGTAAGTGGAAAAAGATAGACAACATAACGGAACGAATCAGAAAATGCCAAAGAAAATCTGTGTCCTATTCTCTTTATTTATATATTTTATACTTTCACTCTATGTGTGATGAATGAATATAATATGCAAATTTCACTTTTTGAGTGGAATTATTGATATAAATATACTTTTTCATGCTATTGTAATTATTTGACCAGCACCTTTTTATGTTAAAAAAAATATTGAAATTAATATTTATATCGCAATATTCATAGTCAATATCGCAATATCCCATTTTTGTCAATATCGTACAACTCTAACATCCAAGGTGAATAGGGGCCCCAGCTAGACACTGTTTTGCTTTAACATGTCATTATAATCAGATAAGGCTGTAAAATAAAGGCAGTGGAGTTAAAATTACATTTCTCTTTAAAGTTTCATAACATGGAAATACAGGAAGTGCCTAAAAAAACAAAAAACAAAATAAAAAAAAATAAAAAAACAGAAATTGAGTACATGTTCCCTGTAGTTACTTTCCACCACTGACTCTGACTAAGCCAATTAACTTAATAAGACAGACTGAAAACCAATTAGGAACAAAAGCAACAAATGATTTAACCTTACTTCAGGAAAGTAAAATAGATCAAAAACATAATGACAAAAAAAAAAGTTGCAGGTGTTTATGTACTGAAGGAGAGTTATAGAAGGCAAATTCTTTTTAAGTTACAGAGTTGGAAAACTCTGAAAAGCTAAAATGAAACGGGGACGTTGACTATGAGACGCGTTCACTCGTGAAATGAGATCTTGGCAGGCTTTGGTTAATTATATCAGCAGCAGTGGCTACCACAACGATAAATGTAGCTCAAATAATAAAAATAACTGGCATGAACCACAGCCTCTATACCCTCTCCGCATTTCACGCTCTTTTTCTCTCTGTCCATAGTTAAGCCTGGACTCTGAATCGAGTAAGACAGAAATAGAGACACACAAAAAGAGCTTTCTCTTCAGCGACAGTTTGGTACGGCTAATCAGAGTGCCTGCCTCTTCTTCCTCAGTGTGCAACTCTTTCACTCAACACCTGTACTGTATCTTTCTCTCAACTCTGTCCTTTCGCAGTGTAGTGCTCAATGTCTCTACTCCCCTTCTAATTTCCTCCCTTTTCTTTATTCCCTCTGTTACTCCTGTCTCCTCTCCTCTCCTCCATTGGGCTAAAAACCTAATTTATTTCTGAAGTGTAGGAGAGGGTTGTTTTTTGTTGTTGCTGTTGTGTCATCCAGGTAACACACTATCAGGGACATGGCTTCTCAAGCCAGTCCAAAAGACACATTAGATGTATTCGTTAATTTTTTTTTTAATGAGAGGAGAGGAAAATGGTGAGAAGAGAGGGATAAACTGGAGATGAGTGAGAAGGAAAGGATGAGATACGGGTGGTAATGGCGCAGTGGATGTGACACATGCCTTTGGTGTGGGAGATCTCAATTCCCACTGCGATACATCAACCAGTGTGTCCCTGAGCAAGACACTTACCCTCCAGAGACTCATACACATAAATAGCAATTGTAAGTCGCCTTGGATAAAAGCGTCAGCTAAATGACCTGTAATGTAATGTAATCTAAAACGAAGAGAAAAAATGGAAATGGATCAGAGGAGGGGGAGAAGTGGGATAGGAGGTAAAAGGAGAGAAAGCGTAACGCTTGAGTGGAGAGGAAAACTGAGAGGAAGAGGTGAAAAGGCGAGTGACACATATACCCCAGCACTGATGGAATCCCTGCTTGTTGGGTGGAAAACACACACACACACACACACACCTGTCAGTCAAGTGGCCCCAATTGGCTGTCAGTAGTTGCCATGGCTACTGCCCCCATTCTGCTGTTATTGTGTGGCTCTCCCCACGAGCAAATGCACAGAGGTGTGTCTTCCAGTTTGTGTGTGGGAGAAAACCAGGCTTTTGACGTAATTACAGAGTTGTCAATATCAGTTAAATATGCTTCCACTCTCTTTTGTCCCTCGTTTTTCTAATTTCTTTTTCCCCCCAACTTTGTATTAACTCTCTCATGATGATTGAGAAAGCAAATTAGCGTGTGTGTGTGTGTGTGTGTGTGTGTGTGTGTGTGTGTGTGTGTGTGTGTGTGTGTGTGTGTGTGTGTGTGTGTGTGTGTGTGTGTGTGTGTGTGTGTGTGTGTGTGTGTGTGTGTGTGTGTGTGTGTGTGTGTGTGTGTGTGTGTGTGTGTGTGTGTGTGTGTGTGTGTGTGTGTGTGTGTGTGTGTGTCGCCCATCTGTTGGGAGATTTCATTTCCTGTAGCTGTGATTGACAGTTGTCAGGGGTGATGCATGGCCAGGATGGCAGGGAAACTGTACTGGTATCGCTTGCCCCCAAGGAGGAGAAAGCATGGTTTGACGGCAGCGTAGACTCTTTGAACAGATCTGAGATCAGCACTGTCTAATCTGCCAATGACTGACTGAATGTGGCCATGATGCATTGTATTTGGCTTGTTTTCAATGTGAATATAAGTGAGTTGTACTTCAGAGTAGAGATGGTCCGATACCATTTTTCTTTTTTTTTCTTCCTGATACCGATTCTAATGCCTGAACTTGCATATTGGCTGGTACAGAGTAGGCTACTATTCCGATACCAGTGTGTCATATATTTTATTATGTTTTAACAACTGTATGCTACTATCCCTGTATGGATGTGATATGATTTCTATCTTCGTTGTTGGTCTGACTCAGATTAAACTCTTTATGAAACATGAACAAACAAACAATGAATGCCACAGAACTTTCTTTTATTATGCAGTTTGACAGTCAGTTATAACAGATGGTCCAGTTTGATGGCTTTGGTCAAACTAGTGGTGACTCATCACATTATCTGTAGGCTATATTGATGATTCAGATCACATTTGAATTAAAAGTAGGATCAGCCGTGGAGCAGCATCTAGTTTGCCGAAATGAGAAGATGCTGCAAATTCAAAGGAACCAACGTGGTAAAACTGGAATGCATTGAATGATTTCTTTAGAGGCTAATTCAGCATGGCCATATTGTGCATTTTATCATTCCTATCCATGTATGCATGCTTAATTTCTTGTTTCTCCATATTTTCTGGAAATGGAACCCAATCAAAATCACAAGGCAGCTATTCTTAGAAAAATTTAATTTTAACATCAAGTACTGTGCACGTGTGTGTGTGTGTGTGTGTGTGTGTGTGTGTGTATATATGTGTGTGTGTGTGTGTGTATGTGTATGTATGTATGTATGTATGTATATATATAGATATAGATATAGATATATAGATATATATATATATAGATATATATATATATATATAGATATAGTGAGGATAAGAAGGGTTCAATTCTGGCTTTACTGGCAGAAGGGTACAGTGAGCGTCAGGTTGCTTCCATCCTTAACATTTCAAAGACGGCAGTTCATAACAACAAGGACAAGGTCACAAGAACAAGGTCAAGCAACAGACATTGGGGACAACAAAGCTACAGACTGGAAGAGGGCGAAAACGATTGTCCACTGACTGGGATGACCGCCAACTCATTCGCCTGTCACTCAAAAACCGTACGATGACATCAAGTGATTTACAAAAAGAATGGCAAACCGGGCTGAAGTGCACAGCAAGGACTGTGCGAAACAGGCTCCTAGAAGCAGGGCTGAAGTCGTGCAAAGCCAGAAAAAAGCCCTTCATCAATGAGAAGCAAAGACAAGCCAGGCTAAAGTTTGCAAAAGACCATAAGGATTGGACCCTAGAGGACTGGAGTAAGGTCATCTTCTCTGATGAGTCAAATTTTCAACTTTGCCCAACACCTGGTCGTCTAATGGTTAGACGGAGACCTGGAGAGGCCTACAAGCCACAGTGTCTGGCCCCCACTTTTAAATTTGGTGGAGGATCAGTGATGATCTGGGGGTGCTTCAGTAAGGCTGGAATTGGGCAGATTTGTCTTTGTGAAGGACGAATGAATCAAGCATTGTACAAGGTTATCCTGGAAGAAAACCTGATTCCCTCTGCTCTGACAATGTTCCCCAACTCTGAGGATTGGTTTTTCCAGCAGGACAACGCTCCATGCCACACAGCCAGGTCAATCAAGGTGTGGATGGAGGACCACCAGATCAAGACCCTGTCATGGCCAGCCCAATCTCCAGACCTGAACCCCATTGAAAACCTCTGGAATTTGATCAAGAGGAAGATGGATGGTCACAAGCCATCCAATAAAGCTGAGCTGCTTGAATGCCAGGAGTGACATAACATCGCCCAACAGCAATGTGAAAGACTGGTGGAGAGCATGCCAAGACGCATGAAAGCTAGAATTAAAAATCAAGGTTCTTCCACCAAGTATTGATTTCTGAACTCTTAGTATTGTGTTGTTTAAGAAGGAATGTGAACTTGTTTTCTTAGCATTTTTTGAGGTCTGAAAACAATGCAATGCTTTTTTGTTATTTTGACGAGTTGTCATTTTCTTAAAATAAATAATCTGAATAACAACATTTTTATTTGGAATTTAGAAGAAATGTTGTCAAAACATTTGTAGAATAAAACATGTTTATTGTAATCAAACACATGCCAATAAATAGTAAAACCAGAGAGACTGATAATAATGCAGTTGTCTCTTAATGTTTTCCAGATCTATCTATCTATCTCTCTATCTCTCTATCTCTCTCTCTCTCTCTCTCTCTCAATCGGGGCAGGACAAAACGGTGTAGAATAAAACAAATCAGCGATGCAGCACACGTCTTCTTAATTTATAGGTTTTTATTTTTTAAGGTGAAACAGTGACTAGCGTTTCGATGGAGAGTTGCATCTTCATCAGATTCCTGTTTGCACGCCTAATTTCTTGTGCGATAAATCTGCCTATTTTCTGGAGATGGAACCCAATCTGAATCCCTGGAAACGTCTTATAAAGTCAGGAGACATTGTACTGTTATTCATAGGAAAATGTCATTTTAATATATCAAGTATAGATTTAAAAAGATATACTGTGTATATATAATAGCTTTACTGAACTTTGACATTTGACAGTTGACATTTCACGTCACAAACTCATTTGAACATGTGCTTACTGCTTCTGGGTGACATGTAGGTATTTGTCCTCCAGCGTTGTAATCACCTAATGGGGGTGCTTTGCGTCATGCGTGGTCTCTGTTCTTACTCATAATTGCCATAAAAGCTGTATAGGTGAAGGCTTGCAAAGGGTGCTTTATGTGATGTGTAAATTTTTCTGTATTTAAAAAAACAATAATGTATCACAAAATCACCAAAAGTATACTGCCCAGAAGCTGTAATTGATTTACAATCAATTTTTTTTAAAGGATAATCAACCCAGTGTATGACTGACTGAGTCCCTTAGGGTTTTATAAACGTTAAATTATTTTCAGTGGGTTTCAGTTAGATGTGGTAACAGATTAGAAGATAGAGATTAAACAAAAACATGAAGTGATTCACTCTGATACCAGAGCCAGCAGGAATGCCAGAGGTGGTGTTTTTGTGGGCAAGGATGAGCGAGAGAAAGAAGCCACATCTGAACACGACAAATCCGCCAGGAAATCTGTTAAAGAAATCAATATTTTTTGACATTTACGGTAGGATTCCGTTGCTTGTCGTCATTGCCGATTCACTGATTGATACATTCGTTGTTTTCTGTTAAGCAATCTATTGCCCCCAAAATGATACATTAATCATACGAGATTATAACATTTGTGGGAAACTCACTGCCAAAAATACTAACACACTATTTCAGTGTGGTACCTTTTATTACTGCAGACCTCTCTGTGACTCGGACGGCAGCGTTCAGCTTTCCAGAGAGAGAGAGAGAGAGAGAGAGAGAGAGAGATGACTCATTCACAATATCCTCTGAAGTGGAAATCCTGAAAATGTGTCTTACTCACACACACAACTTGCGCGTGTGCGCAGGGGGAGCCCAGGAGCCTATTTGGTGTTCCACCATGTCTGATGTGCTTTGAGCAGCAGCCAGTCACAGAGTTTGGATCATTGCATTTCTGCTCAAAGGAAGAAAGTGGATTTGTGTGAATGCTGATTCAGCAGCATTCACAGTATTGTTTTCAATTCTTTATTTTTATTGTTTCGTTGTTATTAGGTTTTGTGGTTGTCTCTAACTTCGGCATACGTTTAAAAAATTACAGTGGCAGCCATTCATTTGCAATAAGTAAAACAGTTTAGTTTATTGACGCACGCACGCACGCACGCACGCAAAAATCTACTTGATTCTGCTGTTACTAGGCAACAGCATCTCCCACCTGCTAGACCAATGAAGTAACATTAGACACATGAGTTTTCCAGATCAGTTTGCTCAGAATATAATTCACCTATTTTCTTTAGCAAAATATTTTACTTGGACCTGTGCTGTTGGGAAAAATAAAGGGAAATTAAATGTGTCTTTTTTTTGCAAATATAAACATCTTAGCTGGATTCTTGTGTCCTTCGGTGTGTTTGTTGCTAAGGACAGACAACACAATAGGCAAACGCACACAGGTCATTTTTAAGTCTGCAGTGCACCAGACGTGTGTAGTTTTAGGATTATGGGAAACGCTTAAGTGGCATGGGACATGAAACTGAGCCATGTACTACAAAAACCTGCTTCAAGTTCCCCAAACGTCTTGCTAAAGTCATGACAAAGCATTGTGACAAGGTACATTGGATACGAGTGATTTGATGAGGACAGCATTCAAAAATATTTGATACCAATACCGTAACTTTGATACCGGTTCCTAAACAATACTTTTTTCAATACCAATTTTACTAAACAAAAATAAATGACAACATTGCAAATCACAAATATTTTTATTTATTTTTTATTTTTCCCTACTAGGCGTGATTTTGATTCACCTTGTTCACGATTTGATTTTAAGTAACTTAGATTTTTTTTTGTGATTAAAATATTTTTTTTAAGGACTTTGATTCTCATTTAATTTTCGAGTCTACTGCATTACAACGCTACTACTTACTTCCGTAAATTTTAAATGTAGACGGTATTAAATAGGTTTTAATGCTCTTCATTGGCTCACTGACGCTGATGATTTATTCCTTAGATATTGTAATTAGGTATTGAATGACGAGGCATTTTTCGATACTCTAGAGGCAATTCGTTTGGTGGCTAAAAAGAATTGAATTTGGTACCCAGCCTTTTGATTTGATCGAAGTAGAGCCTAACTGATATTATGGGCCGATATTAGGCATTTCCCGATCATCGGTATCTGCATTTTTTCTTAATATTCGTTTAAATGATTCTGATAAATGAATATATAAAAAATAAAAACGGACTGTCAACCATGTTATGAGCGTTGGCGTTGCATAGTGTGTCCACCAGAGGGCGCTTTACAACGTCCCTGTTGGAAACACTGATTTTTTTTTGGGGGGGGGTATTTTATTTATCAGAACTTGAATATATTTTGATGTTCCTCTGTGACAATAAAACTAAATAAATTATTAAAAATGATTATATTATTTTAGTGAGAACCCATAAATACCTACAAATGACTAATGTTAGGGTAATCTGTTTGTTTTGTAATGCGTTTCTGGACTATTTTATTTTATAAATATATTTGCTGATATATCGGCATATCAGATTTTTAAATAACCAAATATTCGTATCGGTATCAGCCTTAAAAATCTTATCGGTTGGGCTCTAGATAGAAGGGCAATTTGCGACTGAACGAGCAAAGGAAAGGGTCGAGCGGATACAACAGGTTTCTGTTTTGAGAACAAACACTCTGAGACAGAGAGAGAGAGAAATGCCGTACAGTAGGTGGTGTTGATGAGTTCACACAACAAAAAGAGACAACTGAATGTGAGCTGAGAAAAGAAAACGGCTACAGTTAGAGAGGCTGTTACTGGAAACCAGCTTGCAGCCTGGGTACTCTCCAGGTTTCAGGACTTAAGTCTGACAGCCGTTCACAATCCCTGGGATTGAAAGGATGACAGGACGCATTAACTACATGTTCATGCCCCTTCCGCAACCAGGAAACGCCATGGCACCTTTTAATAGATGGAAGGAAGTGGATTGGAGAGTAGATCTTATTTCTCATCGAGGCCCTTAACACACTAGAGTGACTTAACCTCATTGACGAGTGAGTGATCCCAATCTCCTCTCCTCTCCTCTCCTCCTCTCCAGACCATTGGGTGCCATCATCGTTCATCTATTCACAAATCAGATCTTGTGCACTCTTTCATATCAAGCCATTTAGTTTTCCACAACCCTCTTTCCTCTTTTTTGGGGAACGTAAATTCTTCACCGTTTTCTTAATCATCATCATCTCGGCTGAAACTCAATGGTTTGCTGAGACAGAAGGCCGCACAATATATCACACATCGGATATGATTTAGACGTAGTGTTTTTTCAAGCATGAAATGAGGAGCCATAGACAATCTGAATACCCATAAATAAAGAGTCTGAATAGAAGTAGAAGAATAAATACTAGTTCCATGACCTGAAGATAGTGTGGTTTGGGGTGGAAGTACTTGCAAACTGTCCATTGATTTCTACCTCTTCTTCTCCTCTCCTCTAGGGGTGTTGAAATGAATCATTGCATTGAGGCCTCACAGACCATAATCGGTTATTGCCTACTAATGTTACTTGTCGATTTCCGCTCGCTGCTTTTTTTGTTTTTGTCTTTTGTCTGCAATACAAAGGGGAGTTCATACTGTATATATCTGACAGCTTGAATTTGTAGATGAAAACCATGTGTAGCTATAGATAGATAGATAGATAGATAGATAGATAGATAAAAGGGGTTATGCATCAAAATATCTATCAACATGAATCATTGACAGGATGCTCGTAATCGAATTGTGAGTGAACATGCACACCCCTAATGTCCTTGATTCCTTTCCTTGCCTCCTCTCCCCACTTCTTACTCAACCTTAGACAAGGAGAGAGGAGTCAAGGCAACAGGCAATTAGCAAGATCCTTGCTTCGAAGCCGTCATTTTAAAGCAACATCAATTAAATATGACGTGTGGCACAGCTGCCACAATCTGTAGATTCCAGCTGTGTGTCATGCCTCTTTTAGATGCCACGGGTGCCAAAAGATGCACCTGTGTGCATCCTGCATGTCTCCTCTCTCCTTGCTCCTCTCTCCTCAAAATGCATTTAAGGAATTGCATCTCGAGGAGATCCTTCGAGACTTGGCGCTGAAATCAATGTCCCAGGCACAGGCAGGTGGACTGAGAAAAGAGGAGACAACTAGGCAAAAAAAAAAGAGAAATGAGAAGAGCCACTTGTCTCACAAAGGATGTAGTTGTTTTATTTCTTCCCTGATTTCATTTCCTCTGTGTAGTGTTTAAGGATAAGGGTGGAGAAATTCTACATTTGTCAAAAGCCTCTTTGTTGGTATAGCTGGGTTTTTTTAAAATAAAAATTTGTTTTGTTTTTTCACACCTCAGACAAGAAGTTTTACAGGGAGACTGTAAACTGAGCGTGATGGTAACGTGCTGACTCAGGGCCAACAGAGTGCATAAATAATCTGTGTGTTAAAATGCATTCACTTGCCACATGGATGACACGTTTTTTATTCCTTCTTACACAAGGTAACTGACTCCTTTCCCCTTTGTGTCTCCACAGAAACCTGCTGGACAGGGACACCTTCTCCAAATCAGACCCAAGTAAGATCTGCCACCTCATTTTTTTTTTTTTTTCTTCTCGTCACCCATGGTCAACAAGTCTTTCTGTCAGTGTGGTGTCTGAGCTTGCTCAACATCACGATACGGATACAAAAGAAGGGTGTGAGGAAAAAATAAAGGAAACAAAAGTATAAAAAAGTACTGAACAAATGAGAAAACTGTCAAACAATAAGGGAAAGGAATGGGGGAGTGATACATTTATTAGGGACCAATCGAAGGTCTTTTGTTTTGCCGTATGTAATCGTGAGTCACTGTTTTTGTTTTTTTTCACTAAATGTGTGAGCTCTGCTGGAGACGGGTCTGACTAATGTATGAGGCTAACTAAGAAGCTTCTATAGATTCACAGAATGGGTGGCAATTCGCCTCTCCTCTCCCAGCAATTAAAATCATTAAAATAATGCTGTTAGTGGCAAATGTTTAACTACTCCTGTAGGAAGGTTTTACAGTGTGTTAATGGTTTGTACATGCTGGATGTATAGTCCACTGGGTGTGTGTGGCAGGTATGTCATTGTGTGTTAGGGAGTATGGATAGAAGTGTGTGTGTGTGTGTGTGTGTGTTAGGGAGCATAAGATTCATCCTGTAAAAATAGAACCCTCATTATCACAGATGATAATTGTCACTTGAGGTGTGTGTGTTTAGGATTATATCAGGATGACTTTACTATGACCTATCAATATACACATAGTTTTTGTAAAACATAGTTTTGTCAGCACATTTACAGTAACATGGGAAAAAATGACTCAAGGTGATGGTGACAACAGTGATGAACACGATGACGAGGACGACAGTGACTTCCATGAGGAGGAGGAGGAGGAAGAAGCTCAGGCTTTACTGTGAATATGCTGAGCATGCGACTTCAATCTCCTGATATGAACCAGCCTGACAGAGGGGGAAGAGCAAGGAAGGAAAGGAAAGAGGAAATAGAGAATGTCTGAGATACTGGAAATGTAGAGATTTCCTGGTTCTGTCACTTGCTAGTAAACATATCTTTAAAATATAAAGATGTGTGGGGGTGGGTGGATAGATAGAACATACATACATACTGTACATACAGGCCCATTTGATGTATCCTTCTGTCGGTTATCTCATAATAACATCAAAGGCCTCCAGAAATGAGTGAGCTCAGTAATTTGCCTTTTAGTGAATTGTCTTATTTGGGGAAATTGCATAATGGGCTGAAATGATGTTTTCCACCTTCATGAATAAAACTGTTAGGTGCTTTGATGTAGTTTTGTTATATCTAATTCATGCATATATGGCTTGTTAGCTAATGATATTTTGATGAAGCAAATAAATAACATGACTTGAGACCATGATTTGAGTTTATTTATTTATTTATTTATTTGCTCAGAGTTATGTGAATAAGGCTCCTCTATCCTTCCTCTAGTTAGCCTACCCACCAGTTCAAAAATATGTTAATTATAATAAAAAGAATACTATTGTACATGGTCAGGTAGCATACATAATTGAGAAAGCTTGATTGTCTGGAAATGCCTGAACAACTATAATGGATATAAGCATGGGTTTGAGCATGTATCTTTAATGTTATGACATCATGTGATGTGTCTCTGTTCTTTGCAGTTTGTGTTCTCTACACACAAGGCATGGGCAACAAGGAGTGGAGAGAGGTGAGAACTAAAGAGTGTGTATCACAGAATATGCTGCGCTTTATGTTGCGTCACCGGTCTATTTCACGAATGTATTGTTGTACAAATAGAGATATAACCATAGGAATCAAATGAGAGGAGAATGGGCATTCCTATTCAAAACAACATAGTAGGATGGTCAGAGTGGGCGGCGTTTTTAATGTGTACCGTTGCCATTGCAACCATTACAACAAAAAGTAACAGGTGAACTTCCGAATGAACCGCCTTGCAGCAAGTCGCGGCCTCACAGAAGTGAGGTGTTTTCTTGCCTGCCGGGGGTTTCCATTGGTCTAACGGCTCCCTCGATGATGAGAATTTGTGAATGTACATGAGGGGGCAAAGCTTGCCGCCCCAATCATTCCCAGTTATTCATAGTACTGAGTATCCCATCATCTGCATGCATTATTAATAGGCTACGTTAAATGCCAAACCGGGAACCTACCTGACCCCCATTGACTTGATACTTCACCTGCTCTGCATTCATTACTCTAAAGCTTTACATAATCTTCTGGAACCCGCCTCTCCCCTGATGTTTCACCTGAAGAGAAAACCTGCTAGTGATTAATTATTCACAGGAGTCAGTGCAACTTCACAACGCACTTGTAGTATCTACAAGCTGATTTCTGCAGTAATAACAAAAGGACAGATAATGTTTCACTTCAGCTTGGACATTATAGATTATGTAGACTATGTCTTTAAACTGACACTCTTTTTGTAGTCCAACATTTAGAAAATAAATATTTTGAAAATTAGATTTGATCCAAAAGGTGTTCTTATCTGTTTTTATCTTCCTTTCTTTGTGCAGTTTGGGAGAACAGAGGTCATAGACAACACGCTAAACCCAGACTTTGTGCGGAAATTCATTTTGGACTACTTCTTTGAAGAGCGACAGAACCTCCGATTTGACTTGTAAGTAATGTGTGTGTGTGTGTGTGTGTGTGTGTGTGTGTGTGTGTGTGTGTGTGTGTGTGCGCACCAGACATAGAAAAGATTTGATCTTTTGGTTTACTCAAAGATGTTATTATTGGTTCCATTAAACATTGGAGAGGCTCCAGATGTCACCTGCAAAATGAGATAATGATTTCATAATTATTTGATGCTGGAACTATAAAATATGGTGGTTTTAATTTTCTCTGTTTACTGTACAATTGGCATACAACAGATTTCTACTCTGCTCTAATTGACTCTCCACTTTAGTAAATTGAGAGAAGGTTAAGTAGATTGCACAATGCATGTGCCACTTGATTAATATTCATGTATGCCAGCTAATATTGGCTTATTATGAAAAAAATTACAGGAGCAAGAAAAATGTGCTGAAAAATAATATTTAAAACATTAGACAATGTATTGCACATTCATGCAAGTTTTTTTTTCTCTAAAAGTTTTACAGGGACACATTTTCCTCTTTTACCTTGACAATGACCGACAGTGATTTATTGCACAAAAGTCCATCATAGTATTAACTGGTACAGCGAGTATGTTTTGCTGAATCGCTACTTTCACTATATTGGTTGATAGTAACTTTTAAAGCAGTGTTGGTCTTAGTCCAATATTACTTTTACTGCTGATGTTTGGCAGATTGTGTAATTGGCAAAGTACACCCTCCAAAGTTATAAAGCACTTGATCACCTAATTGCTAATTGTGCTGAGTTTCAATAGTGAGCTAAATGGAAAGGTATTCGGGTATTTGTAAGCACCACAGGATGTGACACTATATAAGATTATGCATGTTTAAAAAAATAAAATAAAACAAAGGCTTAACTTGTTTGCATCTGTTTGTACTAAGGCTTTTGAAATACACATCTGTGTGGGCTTGTATCTTAAAAATACACATCTGTGTGGGCTGTCACTTAGTAAGGTTAAATCTCTCCGTCAGTCTCCTGCACTAGTAAGTACTGTACGACATAAAGGTACTGTATATTCTATAGAACTGTAAATGTTCTGTGCTCTGTGGCTGCATCTCACACTGGGGTAGCGTTCCTTTTGCATAGAGGAGACAGTTGGTCATTAGCTGTATGAAACCACCAGACTGCCTGTGGGGAGGGGGGGGCATTTCTCATTGAATTACAGAGGGGATTTCAGTGGCTTTATTTCATTAGATGTAGACTAATTACATTATAGACCATGAACCAGGAAGCCACTTCGGCAACCCAACTGTGATATCTACGACGAGGAATTAGTGTACAGTATATTGTGTGTGTGTGGGTGGGTGGAGGTATCTCTATATAGGCATAGTAAGAAGTTGTTGTCACTTCTCAGTGCTTAATACAGGGTAAAAAAGGAGAAATGTGGTACATTTTTACATCATTTGCCAGGACATCCTGTGTCAGTGGATATTTGTATGTTGGCAGAGGTAGTATCCCTGTTTATCCATGCATGCACAGGTGTTTCATTATCTCAGCTGGTTGCACTGTCACAGCACAAACTCATACCATCATCTTAAGTGTAATCATGTCACCGGGACAGACCCACAAAGCTAATGTGTGCCCATTCCCACATAGTGTGGGGCCACAGGGACAATGTTGTGCACGTGCTCTTGGCTGTGTATGCATTTTAGCAATGGTAACCATAACAACCGGGGTTCCAGGGGATGGTGGGTGTGATATAGGAGTGGACAGATTTCCTTCAGGGAAACAGAGCATTTAACCTTTCATATCTATGCTGCCGCAGCATGTTATTATAACCCAGTATACATTAGCACACATGAATGGTTTGCTAAAAACCTGTTACTTTGTGTCCTTGAAATGTACATGCAGGACTTTGAGTTGTGTGTTTTGTTGTATAACCTTACTACTAGTTCTGTTATTTAACTTTATGCTTCCCAGTTTAATAAAGATCTACATTTCATGGTTACTTTTAGCTGCTTTGACCCTCTGGCCTTCCTATGAATCACTTGCACTTTATAATTAAAAAAGAAGCCTGTTTGGAGGCTAGAAATGCAGAGGCACACTTCAATGTGTTATGTGTTATCTTTTTTTCAATCTGAATAAGTGTCAAATTTCACATTTACATGGAACTCAAGTGGGTTTTCCAGAACAGTAATGTGAAACTCTTTTCCATATGAGGTGTGCATATTTTTTTAATTTTTTTTTACAAATAGTACAGACATTTAAAGGTTTTTGTATGTGTTCTGTAACCTACACACACAAGACCAACACACTTTTTACTGTAGTTGTGCTGTGATATTCTTATGTTCAGAATATGTCAGGACATCTGTGCTGTGTGAGTTTCCATGCCTTTCTTATTTGTTAAGCTAGCTGAAAAAATGTATGAATGCATGCCTCTATGCTTGCTGTCTCTTGAGTGGTTTTCTGAATGAAACTGAGCAGCCGAGGAACAAAACGGCACACTGTCCTTTTTGTTGGTCTGTTTGTGTGTCGTGCATATGTGTGTGCGTGTGTGTGCTCGCTGCCCCTGTCATGCCTAACGGCCGCAGATTGCTCACGCTGCTGGCCTGTAGAGGGTAACAGTCTGAGATGATAGCAGATGAAAGAGTGTTTCCTCCCTCAGGGCCATGAAGATGGGATCTTAGTGAAACTGTTAACAAATACTATTGTATTGTGGCCGGGTTAGCTCAGTTGGTAAAGCAGGCATATATATATATATATATATATATATATATATATATATATATATATATATATATATATATATATATATATATATATATATATATATATATATATATATATATATATATATATATATAGATATCTCAACCTTATCTTTGTGATGTGTGCTCATTAGCAACATATTAGCATGCTAACATGCTAAAATAAGATGGTAAACCTCAACATGCTAACATTATCATTGTAAGCAGGTTAGCATGCTAATCTTGTTTACAAGCACAGTTTCTTCACAAGGAGGTCAAAGGTCACAGTGAGCATGAGAACCATACATGTAAGTAAAATGGGGTTCAAAGTAGAGCTGGGCAATATATTGATATTGTGATATGAGACTAGATATCGTCTTAGATTTTGCATATTTTAATATGGCATAAGTGTTGCTTTTTCCTGGTTTTAAAGGCTGCATTACAGTAAAGTGATGTCATTTTCTGAACTTACCACACTGTTATTTGCCTTTACCCACTTAGTCCATTATATCCACATTACTGATGATTATTTATCAAAAATCCCATTGTGTAAATATTTTGTGAAAGCATTAGTAGTCAACAATACAAAATAGTTGCTGGATCAATATCGAGGTATTTGGTCAAAAATATTGTGATTTTTAGATTTTCTTCATATTGCCCAGCCGTATTTCAAAGGTGTTCAATTTATTTTTTCAAGATTGATTTTCACATACTTTATGTTCAGCTTTATACAATTACAGTGAAACCAAATATCTCAAATGACAAGTTACGGTACATAGAAATTAGGATTTGTCTGTACTTCCTGCTGAGTCAGTACTGGTAGTGAATGATTTCTGCTCTAGAGAGTGGACAATTGGTTCTCTGGTTGGATGGTAAAGAAACTCTGAATCGTGTAAAAGTCATAGACACTGGATATTATGTGATTGTATTGCATCATTTTAAATACTCAGTCTGGCTTTGGATTCCCAAAGAGGAACACACATACAAAGGCACACACAGGATGCACTTGTGTACCCTGAACATTCTTGTAAAGTAACTAATATTTTGGTGGAAAAACGAGGGGCAATTTACCCAGCAAAGGGTAAAACAATCCATTTTTAGTAGCGGGTGAAATGACCTGAGCTGTGAAATGACCTGAAATTGTTGAGTTTGAGCTTGTCTGATTGTTTCCCATTCTTTAGAGCAGCTTCAGCAATAGAGGGGCCATTTCTGGACACATTCTTCTCTCCGCAAGTGTTGTATGCATGAGAGACCTGCAGGTGGAATGGAGGAATAAAAAGAGTGAAAAAATATTCAAACATACTGTACATTAAACAAAATCCACCATAGCCTACTGAAACTCACATCAATGAGCAGCAGTGGAAACACAAAGGAGAACAGTAACTTATTTACTCACTAGGGCATTTATTTTTTCTTTGTGTGTCTCGCTCTCTCATATGACTGCCATTTAGTACATTTAGTGTCAGTTTATTGGAGGATGCCTGTGAGCTGGTGATGCTAAGAAGTGAAATACCCAGAGCCTTTGGTGAGATCGGCAGTGACAAGCTGCTTGGCCCCGTCACTGATTTACTCTGTCTGTAATCCTTGTAATATTCCCAGCTGAGCTCCTGTCACCCTCCATCACTTACCTAATGTACTGACTCTCACTCGCTTTTCCTTTCTTCTACAGGTATGATGTTGACTCGAAGAGCGCCAACCTGTCCAAACATGTGAGTATTAAAACTTAATTATGTGTCTTAGTGCGCACATTGAAGCATGTATAATGTAACTTGTTTTTGTCTTCTCACACTTTTGCTGATTTCATTCTGTGGTTGTTAGTGTTTTGTGTGTGCATGATTGCTGTCCTTGTTATTCCCTCCCATTAGCCTCATTTCAGCCACATAACCACACATCTGGTCTTTACAATGAGTGTTTATCATCTACTGTAATAGCACATTCCCTGAACGGCCTGCAGTTCATTTAGAAATTAAATAAACACTAATTTCCCCTGTCCACCCTGAATATTTTCACACTGATAGCAGTGATTAGCGTAACTGTAATTAGGAACAACAAAGTGATAACTTTGCCAGTAATAGCTATGTCCTGCCTACTTCATCATGGGGATTGTAGTTCAAAGAGTCCAAGCTTGTACCTTTTGGAGGTTTTCCTTGGTAATGTTTAGAGCGGTTCACTAGCCATGTAAGCAAGTTGTTTTTCATATTTACAGTTTATTTTTGATCTCTGGGCCAAATAAGATACAAAGTGTTAATTACTGAGGTATACAGGTGCTGGTCCCTTCGGACCAAGTGGCAACTTCCATGCCTGAAATGTGAAACCAAATGCCTTAACCTGGATTCTATTTAATTTCCAGCAGAGGGCAACTCCACTGGCTTCAGAAAGAAGTCAGTTTCTATAGAAGTCTATGGGGTAAATTACCCTACTTCTGCCTTGATTTAGCACCTCAGTAAACATTTATGACCTCAATTGCTAGTTTCAAGTCTACTATAATACAGTATGAATTTCATTAAACTAGTAAAGTAAATTATGGCCAATTTACTTAAAAGAAAGACAATAAAGCAAGGGATGCTTAATGACCTTTCAACTTGTCAATAGAAGGGTTGAAAATCAGCAACTTTTCCCTCTTTAATGTTTAGCTAAGCGGCATTAAAACCACACACAACACTGGCTGGTCATCCTCCCCAGCTCCGCAGTTCTCTTTAAGTATAATCAATTCTGGCTCCAAAAAACCAAGATGCTGACGGCCAAAATGCAAATTCCTGGCTTCAAAATTTTAGTCCACAAACCAATGGGTGATGTCCACGGTGCCACGTTCATTATTTGTACAGTCTATAATTCAGACCGAGTTAGGCTAGCTGTTTCCCCCCTGTCTTTATGCTAGGCTAAGTTAGCTTGCTGCTGGTGGTAGCTTTGTACATACTTCATACGTCTTCTCATCTAACTCTGAGCAAGGAATCGAATAAGGGTATTTTCCAAAATGTCTAACCTTTCCTTTAAGCTGTGGCACTGTTATCTTGCAACAAAAGGGGAAATGACTTGGGGAATAATTTGACAATGTTCATCCATTCACTGCGCTGTATGTTTATCCCAAAGGTCTGTGTTCATCTGTAATCTTGTGTGCACAGCTGTTTTCATCAAAACGGCTTTTCAGTAATATCTGCAACATGTTTGGGCAGGTGTTTGCTGTTGTAAACGGGCAATACTAACTGTCAATGTTCATTGAAAGGAAGTCAGAGCAACAATACAAATTTTAAAGCTGTCTTTTCTTTTCTAACTGTTATCTGGACATTTACATGTATATGCTTCAGTGTCCGTTGTGCCAGTGTGCTATCAGGCTTTGCTTCCTAATTCTATTCAGCTGTATTTGGCCACCACCTGGAAGAAAATTGCTACAACTGTGTACATTACAATATGTATGTATGCATTTCGTGTAACACTCACTTGACTTTTGTCTTCCAGCCTGCCCCTAAACAGAGCTGCAGGCTGTGACTCACGTTCTGCCCTGAGTTGACACACTCCAGCCCTTAGCTCTTATCAGTGTTTGCTCTTCAGTGTTTGACCCGACCGAACTGCCCACATATCATACGACATAAACACACCGTCAGATGACTTCCTTTGTATCATAAATAAATGGAAGTGGCTGGGATGGTTGGAAAAAGCCTTTTAAAGACGAGTATTTGAGCATGTTGCAATGAAAGTCTACAGTGCTATTAAAGTATATTTACATAGAAGACATTGTAACATGCTTTCTTTATAGTTTACAATATTATTTTGTGTCCCAGGGCAATAATAACACTAATGCTCATTTGCTGTACAAGAGGGATATACGAGTGCTACTTTGGACTCAAAGTAAAAAACAAGTTGAGTTAATGAATGATTTTGTAAAACATATAATCTCCTACAGCGTGCTCTGGTTATGTATTTTTTACTGAAATATAGCAAGCAATTAACATGCCAAGGGGAATCTGTTTTGAACCATTCAATGTCGATTTCCCATGTTTTCCTATTTTATTTATATATATATATATATATATATATATATATATATATATAAATAAAATAGGAAAACATGGGAAATCGACATTGAAATCGACACGTATGTATATATATATATATATATATATATATATATATATATATATATATATATATATATATATATATATATATATATATATATATATATATATATATATATATATATATCATTTTAAGAAATTATATAACATAGTAGTTACAGAGGAGGGTGATGGGGGAAAAGATGCTACCCTGAAGTTGGGTGAAATTGTATTTGTTTTTCTCTAGCATTGTTTTCATAGCGCCATTTCACAACCTCAGGGGGATAAATATAATAGGTGTAATTGAGGACCTTTGTAAAGGCACAGGCCACAATGTTGTATTTTCTGCACTGTGGAAAGGGATTTTATTTAGATGTTAAGCTCATTTACAGCAAACTGCTGTTCACTGTCATTATGTGGCTGAATGGTGCAATGCAACTCAAAAGGGAACCTTACAGTATGTACAGTCCAATTGATTTCAGTGCAGGGTCATAGTTTTGGTGTTTAATGTTCAGTATGATGTGAAGGAAGTTAGCTATTCCAAGGTGGGTTTGTTGTCTCAAATGTGCTGTGAAAAAAAGGTGTTTTTGCTGCCCCTTGATGTAATGGATGATATTAGTAGTATTGGATCTATAGCTTTTAAATTGTTCTATTGATATCATAATGTATAGCCTTGTAGCCTGCAAGGCTTTGTCACAGTCAGTATATCTCTACCTCCAGCAATAATTCATATTGAGCTTTATTTGTACATAATTTTTTAGAGTTGCGGTTTTAAAACAGTGAATGAAAGTCATCAATAGCATTGCTGGCATTTATTTGTCAGTAACTGTATTAACGTGTAGATGAATTGAATACTACAGTGAGAAACACTCTAGGTCTATCTAAAGCAAATCCTTCTTAGTTAGTAGTCTTTCCTCTTCTCATTTGTGGCTTTTTTGTGTCTCCGGATGCAGTCCACCCCTCTTGTGCTTACCCCATCTCTCTTTCTTGTGTTCCCCTCTCACAATGGCAGTCAGTCACCCTTTGTTTTTATTTCCTTGCCATACCCTTGTTCTCTCGATCTTGACCTCTCCATTTCCAATTCCCCTCCCTTTCGCTTTGCCTCACTTTCTTGTAATCAATAATCTTATACAAGAAGAGACTGGCCTGTTGGCTCGGAGGCAACATACCAGCATTGATGCAGGAGTGGGGTGTGGGGTGGGAGACCAGAGAGGCAATCCATTAGAAGGTGTTTTATCATTGAGCTTTAAGCTGCAGACGCAATTGGGAACCGGGTGAGAACGATATATATATATATATATATATATATATATATATATATATATATATATATATATATATATATATATATATATAACCTTTTACAGAAAAGGTTTTGACATTTTGAGACATACTCATTTGCTTGTTGTCGAAATTACAGTGGCTTGAGAAAGTTTACACACCCATGCTACAGTTGATTAAAAAGAGGAACAAAAAAAACCTAATGCCTAAAACAATTAGGAAAATCCAACCTTTTAAGAACACCATTTTTATTTGTGAATGAATAATGTATTGTAGATAAATAAATGTTCTTTCTTAAAATACAGGGATTAAACTAACCCCACATCATCACATACCCTTCACCATACATAAAGATTGGCATGGGGAACTTTCCATAAGATCATCTCTCAATGCAAATCAAACCAGCTATTAGGCTACCTGAAATAACACCATGCCAATCTCTATGTATGGTGAAGGGTATGTTATGATGTGGGGTTATTTTTATTACAAAGGCCAAGGGAACTTTATCAGGATGCATAGTATCCTGATCCATGAAACAACTGGCCTTTAAAAATAAAAATGTGCCTGCGTCTATGGTAATTTAACATAGAGGTGTGTATACTTATGCCCCCTGTATTTTAAGGAAACGCATTATGTATTTGCAATACATAATTCATTCATAAAGAAAATTGGTGTCTTTAAAAGGTTGGATTTTACTAGTTTTTTAGCATGGGTGTGTAAACTTTTTCAAGCCACTGTATGTAAGAAGACTATTACCACGTGCTACCAGCTAATTTAGCTAAGCACAAAGGCTGGAAACAGGGAGAAACAGCCAGCCTGGCTAACAACTTAGCTTATCAATGGCCGTCCAACCTGGTGCCTAAATGAATATCCACAATTTGTTCTCAAGCGCAGTGTTATGGTAATACATTGGCTTACATTTCTGAGAAGATTTTCCCAATATTCCTGTTGATCTTAAATTTGAGCTTAAAACTGGTTATACGTTAACGGTTCCAGCTCTGCTACAGAGTAGACTCATGGATTCTCCTTTTAAAACTGATATCCATAATATTTTTTAACCATCTGTATTCATCTGCTCATGCTCACCCTGAACTCCTTAGTCTTATCTGTCAAACAGTTATAGCTAAACCCACACAACTACCTCTTTTCTTATTAAATCTTTTTTAAGCCCACGCTGTTATATATTTATCCATTAGTTGCACAGAGCCAATTCTTGGATGGACCTCATGCTGGGAACAGCCATGGTTGCTAGGTGATTAGTGACTTTACTGCACAGCCTCTACATCTTGGATAGTGAACAAATATCATGAAAATGATTTTTCAGCACCCATTGTGGCCTAAAACAAATTAGTTTATGACAAATTAAAGTCACATGGCTGTATGTATGCGACACTGATAAATGAGCTAGACAGGTTGACATGAGGCTGGGTAGATGGATAGATATGGAGACAGAATAATAGAAGAAGATAATCAGTGGAGCAAAGAGAATCCATTATGTTAGTAACGGTCTCACGGGTGCCTCGTAGTAAAATTGGGGATCGAGATGGCATGTTTCTGTAATAGCTTTCATACAACTGAAGTGAGGGATCTGACATAGTTTACGTGTTACAGTGGATGTTTTTATACTTAGCTTTTATTTTGAAGGCTTTTACACAACAAGCTGTTTGCCGTTGTTTTATTCTGACTGTCAAAATCTATAATTCCCACATTGTCATGCACACAAATTTAGTTGGTTAGCTGTTTCCAGGACTGATACACACTGGTATTTTCTCTCCATCTCTCTGCCGTTCTGTCTGTATCAGCAGTGACGTGTGATTGTGATTGAATTTACCAGGAAAGTGGCAAGGGAGCAGAGTTGGGCAGGTGTGAGGGCTGGTGGGAGGAAGGCTCAATCTGCTTGGCAGTATTATCCGTCAATGGGGAACATAGGGGTATTTGAAATGGTTTTGCCATATTGGGTAGCGCTCCGTAGAGATCAGGAATATTGGGCATTTTTGTTTCTTTATGACTGTGAGTCATTTTAGGTCATTTTCATTTTATGTTGTTGGTTTTTTGTGTGAAGCAAAGCTCTCGATCTACCGGGCAATTTTCATTCCTACCGTCACCTATGGTCATGAAGGCTGGGTCATGACCGAAGGAACGAGATCCAGGGTACAAGCGGCCAAAATGGGTTTCCTCAGGAGGGTGGCTGGCGGAGTAGAGCCGCTGCTCCTTCACGTCGAAAGGAGCCAGTTGAGGTGGTTCGGGCATCTGGTGAGGATGCCTCCTGGGCGCCTCCCTAGGGAGGTGTTCCAGGCACGTCCAGCTGGGAGGAGGCCTCGGGGAAGACCCAGGACTAGGTGGAGAGATTATATCTCCAACCTGGCCTGGGAACGCCTCGGGATCCCCTAGTCGGAGCTGGTTGATGTGGCTCGGGAAAGGGAAGTTTGGGGTTAGCTACCTCCCCCCTGCGACCCGGTACCGGATAAGCGGATGAAGATGGATGGATGGATGGATGGTTTATTGTGTTATGTCTTGTCTGAATAATAGAAAAATAGACGTTTTTTTTTAAACTCCCTCTCATTTTGTAACTTTGCAGGATTTTCTGGGCCAGGCCTACTGTACTCTCGGAGAGGTGGTTGGATCATTGGGAAGTCGCTCGGAAAAAGCTCTTGGGTGAGTAGGTGTCCCCATAGCTGGGAGTGTGCCGATATTTCAGTCATTTTCTGACCATTATTTTATAATTTATTTTCCACAGGCGTGTTACATGACTCCCATTTTTTTGTTTCAAGATACACAAATGTCATGGAAGCATGTTTTTAGTCCAATGAACATTAATAATATAAACATGTTACAGAAGTATTGCAGTATTACAGCGTCCCATTGAAGAGAGAGAACATATATACACACATATGTACACAAAACATACATAGACTTTAGTTAGCCTTATTGTCAACGTTTACGTAATCCCTGAACCTGTCCCAAGGGGACACCCCATCCCCCCCATTATCACTAGTGTTGGGTACCGAAAACGGTTCCTACGCAACCGGTAGGAATTGGACCGGATTAGAATGCAAATTTCGGTTCCTCTTAATGTGATGACTGAAATATTGTCCTTTTGTCGCTCTAAAACGGACGTAAAAACATCACACTTTCTACGATATTTCACTTTTGTCTACCGTTAGCTGGCTACCGCAAACTTTTAAAATGCTATATGTTCCCTCTGGGCTCACCAAACTGGACATAAAAGCATATTAACCATTCACTGCACGTGATTGCTAGTAAACATATTACACTTGCTTTGCTAGTCTATCTTAAGCTAGCTAGCTTTTAGTGTATTTAAAAGCAACATTTCTTGCAATGGCAGATGTGGCCAAAATAGTGCTGGCCACATTTTTGCTATCAGGGTTTTTACATGCTTACACATATTGTACATGTACAGTTACTCTTCCGTTGTATTGTGGAACGGTGTCATCAGTATGTGCTACCGAGGTCACTGCTACGTAATCCAACACCACCACAACACAAACCCTGCTGCCATCGACCATCGTTGGTCTTGGATGAAACCGGACTTCTGGTTGGTGGTTAGTCTTCTTCAAATCTTTTTTTCAGCCTTAAAACAACATCATCTTCTTCTTCTTCTTCTTCTTCTTTGCGCAACGGGGGTTACAGTATATCATCACCTGTTGGCTTGGCCTGCTTTAGACAGCACTTCAGTTGTGTTTTTATGTGGACAGTGCAGGTGTGGATGGGAACAAAAGAAGGAAAAACCTTGTTTTTAAAAATACCTGTGTAGGTGTGCACTAGGCACCAGCAGTGAGATATGTTTAGATTTGCTTTCTATGGAAGAATAAATGCTGTTTGGTAATTGGAGTGACTGAAGCAGTATCAAGGGGGTACCCCAACTTCTGTTTCTGGGGATGTGTGACCTCACAATGTGTACATTAAGTTATTTGAAGTTAGCTAAATACTTTTAATGTGTGGTTTTCTTTTATAACCGTCTTTGTCTTTGAGTATTATGGAGAGCGCTATATAAATAAAATGTAATATTAATGGAAACGATGAAGCAGAACATAATGGCTTAAAGCTTTAGTGCATAACTTTTTGATATTAATAAACGTTTGTTACATTAAAGCCATTGCCAAATGAGTTTCTACAAAGCTAATTAAGACTATCAGCACTCTCTGAGTATGGTTATGTTCAGAACATTGTGGCCTCCGGTGACTTTCCCGTGCAGAAACTTGAGTGTAGATAAAAACCTCTTCTGAAGAGTCCATGTTTTTTTTAATCCTCCTTGTCCTTTTTGTCTACTAGCAACTGCGTGGGGGAGGATGTGGGGGGTGCATGCGCAATCACAGAAGGCTTGTGCCATGTGGATGCGCCAACAGTGTTGTTGCCGTTACTCAGAATCCCTCATGGGGGTGACAGAAAATACGCATTATAGCTTTAAAAGAGCCCGCGGTCTTTGTATTTAAAAACCTTAAAATAACCTAGAGATTATTGCATCCGTTCCCATAACCTATTCTGGATATCGCCATGTCTACACTTAAAGGAACAGTTCACCCAATAACGCTGCACAGAAATGTTCAGAAAGTTTTTAGAACATTTTCTAACCTTTTTTTTGCTTCTTTTGTTTGGACTCCATCAAAGTCTGTGTGCAGTATTTTCATCTTTTGGGTATTCCGCTCTCCTACTGTAAACACCATTCATCCGTAATCAAGATCAGAAACAAAATCCGCTTCATTAGGAGCCCTAATTAAAATACCTCATTATTTATTTTTATCCTTGATGCTTCACATATTGACTCTCTCATGGTGAAATCCACTTGGCTTCCTTTCAGTTGTGTCTTCTTTAATCCAATTTACTTGTTCATTTGAAGCCTTCATGAGCCTTGAGATCTAAAAAGAGGGGTGTCGGGGGAAATAAATGCCAAGCTGCCATCCCTTCACTGAATACTTGTCAACAACCTGGCAACCTGTGTGTGTGTGTGTGTGTGTGTGTGTGGGAGAGAGAGAGAGAGAGAGAGAGAGAGAGAGCGCTCTGTCTGTATATGTATGTGTGTGGCACCATGGACCCCTCCAAAGTGCAAAACGATGTTGTCTGCCTTGAAGCGCTACTCAAGAAACCCATCCCTCCACTTCATTCTTCATCACTCACACAGACACACACCCACATATACTTGTAGTCCTTTTATTTTTATAATGGTGACACTAATGGAAGAAGAGAATTGATGTAAGAGCCACAATCATTTTTAATTTAGGAATTTATAAATGTACAGATCAATCTTGTGTATTCTATTTTAAGCTGCTTTTTTGTGGCTACAAAAATGTGTTAAATCTAAAATTATATTTGTCTTGTGCATGATGCATCATCATGATCATTGGGAGGAAAGGTTGTGTGAGTTTTGTGAAAATAGATAAAACAAAAAACGCAATAGCTAAGGAAAGAAGAACATGGGAGTTGTTGACTTTCAGGTGTTGAAGACATTCACTCTTCATGTATCTGTAAACAATAAGTGGTTACATATAATGAATGAATGACTGGATATAATGATGGATGTAAGGATGGATGGATATATTCTGCAAGGTTCATGAAGACCATTTATAAACCCTGTTTTCAAAGGCATCATGAGTGATGAAACAAAGGTAGAGAAACAAAGGTACAGAGGCAACAGCTGTTGCAATTGTTGCTGAGGTTGTGTGTCTGTGTGTGTTTTGTGGGTGTCAGACTTTGTCAGACACACACCTGCAGCCTGACACGACATGGGGGATCTTTAACAATTGTAATGAGTGCTAATTACAGTTAATTACATTGTTCAATCAAACTCCAGTGGGCATTCAGCAGTGTGTGTGTGTGTGCGTGCGTGCGTGTGTGCGCATTTGTGTGTGTGTGTTAGGGTTGGGCGGTAACGCGGTATACCGCAGGGTCTTAAAAATAGCAACGGTATCAGTTTCAATACAGTCATTAAAAAAAATGCAATGCACTTATATAGAAGACAAGGATTAAATATTAAATATCATTTATGCCTAAAAAGTCTTATGTGTGGTTGTCATCACGTGACCGCGTGGAGGAGAAAGTGGGGGTAGATGGCACTGAGTGAGTGACCTGGTCTCGAAGAAGACCACAACTTCTGCAGTTTGGCAGCATTTTGGGTTCCGACCTAATGAGAAGGGAGAGGTGTTTCAGTCGTAGTGTTTGGTAGTCACTTTCTGAACGGTGTAGGCACAAGCCAACAGTTTGGTGACGCCGTCTGAGCCTTACGTCATCATTTTTAATTAGTCATGGTAATACTGTATACCGCAGTATAATAGGGAGGAGGTGTGACGGTATCAAAATTTGGATACCACAAATAGTCTGAGCGTATGTACTAGGGCTGAACGATGGAACGAGGAAAATATGTATGCGATAATGTTGTTGAATATTGCGATAATGATATCTATTATTATTATTATTATTATTATTATTATTACTTGGGTTAAATAAACAGATATTAAACTGCACTTAGTTCTGATGAAATGCAGCAAACTCTTTGTTAAATTTAAAAACAAAGAAATTCTTTTATTGAAGAAATTGAACATTGAATTGAATATAAAAGGCACCACTAACAAAAAGCATGACAGTTACAATTGATACAACTGATATTTTTTTATCTACCACAAAAAAATCTCTTGAGTGTCTTTTGCAATATATAGCAGCCTATTGCGATGTGTTTATTGCACCAGTTGATATCACGATTGCGATTTTAAAAAATGATTTATTGTGCAACCCTAGTATGTAGCTGATTTTCTTTTTTGTTTATTGTTTTATATATTTTATAAGCCATTTACAATTTCACAGTTTGATTCAATATGAGATATCGATTATTGGGAATATACAGTATGAGCCCTAATTTCAAAAGAAAAAAACACAGTTATAAATATAAAGCTGAAGCCAGGAGCTAGTTAGCTAAGCGTAACGACTGGAAACTTTGCTGGCCGCAGTGAGCTTCAGGAGTCTTTGCAGATTGTTTAACAACCTCATGGTTACAAGAATAAGTTACTATGCCTGCGTTGCAAAGAAATCACCCCTCCACCCCCCACTTTGTACAGAACCAGGCTACCTTTCTCCCCTGTTGCCAGTCTTTATGCTACGCTAAACTAAGCTAAGCTAAGTAAATTGACCATTGGCTGTAGCTTCATAATTAATGTGCAGCCATGTGAGTTTTCTCATCTAACTAGATGCATAGAGCATGAGAGCACTCCGCTTTAGTGAACACCACCTAAGATGTTTTGCAGTGAATTAGTATTTATCATTGATATCAATTTCACTTGAAATATTGATTCTAATGTTCATTTTGAGGGGCTCATGAATATTCAGTGGGCAGTTTGTGAACAGGGGAAGCTGTGTCACTTTTCTTTTTTTTTTTTTTACCTCTTTCTCTATTCTCTCTCATTTATATCTCTCCACCTTTATCTCTCTCACACTCGCCACCCTCTCTTTCTTCTTTCGTCTCTGCCTCTTTTGTTCCCACAAACAAGATCGTTCAGTGTTCAGAGTCGGAGAGAAGCCCTGGTGAACTATGGAAAAGCCAAGTGGGCTACAATTTTAGATGCAAGTGAGCCAAGAATGTGCGCGACACACACACACACACACACACACACACACACACACACACACACACACACAAAGGCTGATAGCTGTGAATACAAGCTTGATTGTATGGACTTGTAAAGGAAGGACAAATAAACTCTGTATCTGCCTCTGGTGCGACATGGATTTGATGTCAGTGTTCCTTTTGTGTGAGAGAATTATGGTTATGAGTTTCCTTTTGATGGCGAAAACGTGTCTATTACTGTGTCAGGGCAGGACCACGAATAGATACTTGCATGGTTTTATAATTATAATTAATGTCCCGGTCAGGTATTCTCCCTTCATTGGGATGGATGTGTGTGTGTGTGTGTGTGTGTGTGTGTGTGTGTGTGTGTGTGTGTGTGTGTGTGTGTGTGTGTGTGTGTGTTAAGCTGCAGCCCAGAAGTGGCCCAGACTTAATTACCCATCTCTTGCTAGACACTGATTGCAAATCCATGTGTCTTGATTAGAGGATTCAGTGTTTCCTCTCTCACACACAGATTCCTGGAGCACTTCTCAACTCTGAGTGCTTTTATGTGTAATGAATATACTAATAAGAGTAAAGCATTTCACCTGAGACTGAGAGTATGGATTTGTATACGATTTTCAGATCTTAATTATCTGCTAAAGCTCTGTTTTTTTTGTTTTTTTTTGTCAAAACAAACATCAATTCATTTCATATCACTGTAAATGCCAAACATGAAAATATTGCGACATTTAAAATAAGGCAGCACAACATGAGGAAAGCATGCAATATGCAATGACGCAGTTGAATATTGCAATAACAGATATTAAAATATACTCAGTTTTGCATTTGTGCTGCTTTTAGTTTTCTGTTAAATTACAATGAATTACTTGTTAAATTTAAAACAAATAAAAGGAAATAATTTCCATCATTCTTTTATTGAACAAATGCATCATTGAATTAAACATAAAAGGCGCCACAAAAAAGTGACAGTTACATTTTAAAGTGCAGTTATCTACTGATGTTTTGTTTCAACTAACACACAAAACCCCCTGAGTGTTTTTCTCAATGCTCTATGAATGATGCTCTATTTCTCTATTGTACAGTAATGAAACCAGTGCTTGATTTCAGCAAATTACTAAAACACTCAGTGATTGCACCACAATAATAGTATGTGTTGTCATAAGGTTTTGTTATGCAACAGCATTGTGTTGCATAGACTTTTGTTAAGATTTGAGATTTTAGCTGGTCCTTCTTTACCACATATTGTGTCAGTATGTACTGTATGTATGTATGTATGCATATATATGTATATGAGGGGCAAAACTGTGAGATACATTATTCATCCAGTAACCATGCAATCCTGTCAGTTGCCACCCACATATCTTTTTAAGGCAGGTCTCTGAGACAGTGTAATGACCGTTGCTCTGACAAATAGAGGAGCGAGAGCAGGCATTTGAGGAAATAACGAGCAGAGGAATCCCATTCAATGTTCCACAGTGGGGGCCCCCTAGCTCGGCAGAGTTGTCATGGCGACGCAGATTAAGGCCATTTGTCTGGTGTGTGTTTTTATGCATCTTTAACCCTTTCTCATACATATTTGAGGGTGAGAAACAGTGGAAAACAGACATTAAGTCTGCAGTGTGCTTTTAAAAAAGTGTGTATAGTGTGTGTGCTTCAACTCCAGGCAGTCTAGGCCCTCTGGCAAAAAAGAGATTTGATTGGTTGCCTAGGCCCAGTGTGACATTGATGAGAGGTGCCACTCCGCACCTTACGCTGAAAAGTTGAGAATATTTTAACCTGTATGCGTGTCAAATGTGCCTTGCGGTGCAAGGAAGAAGTCTCTCTTAAACAGTGAGATACTGTAGCCCGAGATTAAACAGGTTTTGCAACCTGCTGTTGCTCCTCCTGTTTATATTGGATATTAAAAGATCCCCTTGTTTTGTGAAAACATCTGTTGAAACTTTTATCTGTAAATTTGAGGCTTTAGCAGTTAGAGTAGATCAAATCAAGTCCAGAGTTACAGTCTTTTTGTTACTGTTCCTCCAACAGCGCAAGGCAGAGAAAAACTGTCCAGGGATGCACAAAGGAGGAATTTTATATTAATAAGACTGTAACATTAATGTTATGGGTTACTGGTGAGAAAAATAAATTTTTCAAGCATGCGTTTTCATTTTGAGGGTGTAGTGACCACATTTACTTATTAAGTATTAAGTATTCAGATCTTCCGCCTACTGCTAGTAAAAGTAACGGTATCAGTGTTACTTTTCTTTTTTTTGTTCTTTATTTATAGTTTTTCAGGTAATCCAAACCCATCCCTCTCAAGGCTTATGAGGGGGAAAAATACATAAAAAGTGAAGGGACGTAAGCAAACGGGACCGCTTAGAGTACATAAACTATCTAACATTGGGCCACCAGTACTCATGTGGAGGTAAAGTTCTGCACAAAATCGATAAGAGGACTCCATGCTAAGGTGAAATTTGCGCGGATTCACGCAATTTATATCAAAGCTTTTTCCAAAGGTGAAAGGGACAGCACCTCCTTCAGCCAATGTATAAATGAGGGGGGTTTATTAGGTTTCCAGTTGAGAAGAATAAGCCAGCAGGCCACCACTGAAGCAAAGGCTATAAAGCATTTGCTTGTAACATTATTACACTACAGCCTGAGGATAGTATACCAAAAAACACTTTTTGAAAATCTCTATTTATTGTTTTACCACACATATGTGCCAAGACTTCAAATATTGGATCCCAAAAAATCATCCAAATTCTGACAGCCCCAGAACATGTGCCACACTGAAGCTGGACTGTAGCAACATCTAGGACAGCCAGGATTGACTTGAGGGAAGATTTTTGCGAGCCTTTCTTTTGAATAATGAAGACAGTAGAGAACTTTGAACTGTATCAATCCATGACGTATACACAGTCTTACATTTAAAGTATAATTTAAGTAAGTAAGTGATATTAAATGTACCGATTCTTCAAGCTTAAATGCGTAACTTTTTAAAAAATAATAATGAACATCGGTTGCATTCAAGCTATTGCCAAATGAGTTGCTACAAAGCTAATTAAGAGGAGCTTCATAACTCTCTCTGTATTTTGCAGTATGGCTGTGTTCAGAAGATTGTGTTGAAACTCAAAGAAAGATAATAACCTCTTATGAGGACACCATCATGTTTTTTTTTTAATCCTGTGTGCTCCATATTATATTTATATACTGTACCTACTGTATATAGTAGTGTATATATATTGGTGTACTGTAATTGAATGCATTATGTTAACATGTAAAAATTATAATCTCAGTAGTGGAGTCAAAAGTATTTCTCTCTGGAAATATAAAGTAACATGGAATAATGAGTCTGCTGTTCATATTGTATAATGCTGCCAAAACAAGAGATCATGTACAAGATGTTTTTTTATGTAAAAGGTGAAGAGAAGGAATTTGATAGAGCAGTTAATTGATATTGTTAAATTGTTGAAAATTAGATGAAGTGGGTGGAGTGTCAAGTGCCAATATTGCATTTTTAGATTGCAAAAAAGTGGTTAAGAGTATTATTCTGCAGTTACATGTTTCTCACTCACAACTGAACCTCACACATCACTTACCTCATTCAATTTTCTTGTTGGTTTTGCATGTGCAGTAGATGTGACCGTAATCCACAATGCATCAGAAATATTCTGTGGCACTACACTTCTATTCAGTCGTTGTCAAGCTCTCTCTGGGCATCATTAGAGTTACAGAACACATGTCGTGTACTTCCATCTGGATGGTATAATAATTTGCAAGAGGATGTCAATAAACCTAGGGCACGCCTGTGAAAATATTTTACATAACATCACCCACAGTGCAGCAGAACAGGGACAGTTCTCCTTCAAGTGATGCTGTAGCATTAGTAACATAAACACCAGCTGGTGTATCAATTATATCTCCTAGAGAGGAAGTACATCAGTATTGTCATATTGATTCTCGTAGGTACAGTAGGTGAACCAGGTCTGCCTCACTTTCTATCATTCTTCCAGTTTTTGTATTAAGTAGTCTCAATTAGTCTTCCGTTTTAATATATTTGACTCATCTTACACACATAACGCGTACAACTCCAGCAGACCCCACCTCTATGTGCTGTCTAGAAAATAAAAAGGAAATGAGAAAAAGTCTCCTCTCTCCACAGGTTGCTAAAAAGAAAAAAGGGTAAAAAAATTTTTAAAAAAACTCAGATATTCAATGCAAAGCATCAGTTCTAGGTTCTATTTCACTTCACTCCATTTGTGCCAGGAGGGTCTCTCAGAGCGGAGCTCATCAGACGAGCGGTCCCTTTGTCAGATTGGAAGACCTCTCAAAAGTCAAGTCAGAATATGTTGTCCAGTTCTTCCTCCCACGCATGGATAGCTTCCTTTTAAAGGTTCATTCTGGTTGGACGATTGTCATGGAGATACATTGCTATTACTGTATGCATGTGATTAAGTAATGAAACAAAACTGCCCAGGAAATCAAGCATTTCATGTACTTTTCAAGTTTTTTTATAGCATTTCTGAGTGTAAATTTCATTACTGATTTACTTTATGATACAGAAAAAAATGTATAAGTGGTTGTATTAAACCTTTCACAGGTAGACAAGACCGTTTTTTTTTTTTGAGTTTTTAAATACTTTGTTAAATAATACTATGTTTTTATAATGCCAATGGATGAAATTACTACTGTATAATGTATAATGTGAAAGGGATCAAACAGGGGAGCATTAATGTGCAAGTATGACTGGTTAAAGAGGAGAGGATGAATGTCAGAAGCTAAACAGTCTGCTATGACTACTTGCTAACAGACTAAAAGAAACATTTGGAGTGTGTGTGTGTGTGTGTGTGTGTGTGTGTGTGTGTGTGTGTGTGTGTGTGTGTGTGTGTGTGTGTGTGTGTGTGTGTGTGTGTGTGTGTGTGTGTGTGTGTGTGTGTGTGTGTGTGTGTGTGTGTGTGTGTGTGTGTGTGTGTGTGTGTGTGTGTGTGTGTGTGTGTGTGTGTGTGTGTGTGTGTGTGTGTGTGTAAGGTGGGGATAGGTGATGCATGTGTGAGCACTTCCTTTGAATAACATCATGGTCTAGACACATACAAACACACACTTCATGCTCAACAGTGTTCCTTTTGTATCTTTGAAATGTTTGAATTTAGTGAAGTAGTAAAACTTTCCATGAGGTTTGTTCTAGAGCCTAAACAGGGGTGTGCTTATACAGTAAATATGACATTTCCAGTAAGTCTTATTTCATAATGTGCGTTTACATTTAAGTGTGACTTCTCTGCATTTGATCTGTTGGACTGATCCCAAAATGATGCTAAACTGAAGTCCCTAACACTGACCAGACCTACACCTGTCGTAGGTTCATTGTAATCAATAGCCTGGACCATATAGAATAGATCTTCATTGTCATTGTGCTTTGACAACTTAAAATCTGTAACATTTAAGTTTGATGTCCATATAGGCGCAGCAATGAAATGCGTAAAATGAAATGCCACATTGGAACGTGGGCTGCTGCACTGCAATGTGGCCAATTTTTCCTCCCTTTCCCCCCTATTACTGTGTCATTTATTAAAACCTTTCATGCCTCCGTACCGGCGATAGCCGTGGCCTCAAGGGAATTTTCTTCAGATTTGGCTCTTGGACACATGGAATAACTGATTAGATTTCAGTGGACAAAGCGAGCTCAGTGTGACCTCATAAAACTCATTTTTGGCCATAATTCAAGAATTCATACTCTAGTTATGACAAAAAGTGCTGACATTTTAAATCCAGAGAGTCAAAGGTCAACTACACTGTGACATCATAATGCTCTGCAAAAAAATAAAAAATTCTGGACATTATTGAACGTTATAAGGGGAGACATTTGGTCGGCTACTGAATTGGTGATACTAATCTTTAAAAATGTGGTGATTTTTTAAAGATCTGTGCGCGTGTTGAAGGATTAATGCATTTTAACAAACTTCTTCAAAGTCTTAACTACATACATTACCTGAGTCTGGACAGACTCAAACAAAGCTTTGTTCTTAATTCGTCACATACAATTTAGTGAAATGTAATTACTGCATTTAACCCATTCTAAGCATTAGGAGCAGTGGACAGCTAGCGTGAGACATACAGCATCCAAGGTTCAGTGTCTTGCTCAGGGACACTTTGAAATGTGGCCGGAGGAGCCTGGGAAATAACCAGTCAACCAGCCTACCTTTGAGCCACAAGTCACCCCACACAACTGCGAGGCATTCATTCTAGTTGTACTTTCACTCAAACTGTAGTAATAATACAAAGGATATGGTTTACAATACAAATCTCCCCTGCATCACCTCCCGCCCAGCTTGCAATCAACCACAATCACTGCAAAATGTCACGACACTGATGAGACTGTGTCTTGGGAAAGAATCTCAGTTTTTTTTACTTATTTCCGATATCCTGTGGTCAACACACCACAGCGCCAGTATGGAACATAACTGAGTAAATAGACAAGGCAATGGGATATGGTCCATGTGGGACGGGACTAGTTTCAGAATTCAAACACGCAGGGTCCCATCCTGCTGCGTGACGGTCGCCACCAAGCCTGGAAGCAGCTCTGGGATGTGTGTGGAACTAGTCCCGTCGTTATCAAACACGCTTGATCCCATCTCTTCTAGTGTACACACTGCTCTGACGTTGAGATGGTAATTCCACTTAAGAAATATGAGATGCCTTCCAGTTTTTCCATAATGTCAACTTTACCCTGGCCCTGATTGCAGAGAACAGCACGTAGATGGAAGGACACATGCAGAATAAACAACATGCCAAATACACTATCCATGTGATTGTGATGTCTTAATCCTTTGCTATGTTGTGTGTTGTGTGTACAGAGGCATCCAAGGCAAGAAATGCGGTACCATAATTGTGAAAGCTGAGGAGCTGAACAACTGCAGGGTGAGGATGGATAAACACTACCTGAAGAGTCTCTGTTGTCCTATGTGTGTTGTTTTTTTCCCTGCATCTTTTTCTGCCCTCTCTTTGTCTACCTGCTCCTTTCCCTGGCAGGACATTTGTAACGAAGGATTCAACGCACAGTAGCTGGGGGAACTGAATTCTGAGTGTAAATAATGTTGATCTGTTTACAGACTTAAGACTCAAATGGTGTGAGAAATAAGAGAAAATTTTCTTTTTTCTTTACCTGCAATCAGTTGAATAATTAAAAAACTGTACTGTTTTGTGTTTTACTACGTGGCTCTACTTTGTTTTTTATTACCGCAACATTCAAAGACAGTTTTTGCATTCAGTCTGTCATTACCAAAGAAAAATGTCTTTTTATCAGAACTATTTGGCTCTAAACTTTTCCACAAACAGCCTCAATCGATCAGAAATCATCAATCTACAAATCATGTTGCATTCAAGGGGAAATACTATTCTGTTCTATTCTATCCACTCCTCAATGCTAATTGAAGACATGGACTACCACTGCTTGGAAATGAGCATGCACAATGTATAATCCATCCATTTATTCTGTCTTCTTTTGTCTCTACGCATTAGGAATCAGTAATGATGCAGTTCTGCGGGAACAAGTTGGACAAAAAGGATTTCTTCGGCAAGTCGGATCCCTTCCTGGTCTTCTACCGGAGCAATGAGGATGGCACGTGAGTTGCCCTCCCCCTTCGCTCTCCGTCCATCTTTTCTTCTCCCCTTTCATGTTTGGGTTAATCCTTCCCTGGATCCGAAGGAAATTGGTTTCATTGATTTGCTTTAGGTTTAAAGCCGGGCTGCCTGTTTAAGCATGTTTGTGAATTACATGTGGAAATGTTTGTGTATGACGTGCATGCGCATGCGTGTGTGTGTGGAGGCAGGGGGCATTGGTGTGTGTGTGTGTGTGTGTGTGTGTGTGTGTGTGTGTGTGTGTGTGTGTGTGTGTGTGTGTGTGTGTGTGTGTGTGTGTGTGTGTGTGTGTGTGTGTGTGTGTGTGTGTGTGTGTGTGTGTGTGTGTGTGTGTGTGTGTGTGTGTGTGTGTGTGTGTGTGTTCGATCCAGCTCTGTGGGCTCTCTTTTCTATCCTGCAGTGTGTGACAAGTCAGATAAAACCTTGTGCTCAGGGCAGAAGAAGAAGTCCACCAGTTATTAGTCCAAGGGAGTAATGAAATCACCTCTTTGCAGAGTGTGTTTATGTGTGTATTTTTGTGCATGTGTATGTCAGGACAGTAGTTCCACAGCCCTCCACGTTTAATCTGTTGGCAGAAATTTACCTTTTTAACTTCATTCCCTTTTCTGTTTCCCCACCAATCTTATTTTGTTCTCTCTTCGTCTGTTTTCCTTTTCTCACTCTCTTTTCCTCCCCTCGTTTTTCTGCAGGTTTACCATCTGCCACAAGACAGAGGTGGTGAAGAATACATTGAACCCAGTGTGGCAGGCCTTTAAGATCTCTGTTCGAGCTCTTTGCAATGGTGATTACGACAGGTAAGTCCTTTTTTTTCTTTCTTTAGATACTAGCCATTCTTGCAACTTAAACAGAATACAACAACACAGACAGCACACCTGATTCATTGCCGAGTTATTTATTAATATCAAACACACTAAAAAAATATCATGCTTGGTCATATGGGCAAAATATGTGATTTGATGAATGATCCTGCAGTGTGTAATGGCCTCTTCAGGCTGCTTACACAGAGCATAGCACTGTTCGGTGTGGCTCACCAAAGAGTCTTTTTTCTTCTTTTGGCATATTTTGGAAATGTTTTAGTCATTTTCAGTGTGAGAAACCCAAATATCTGCAATAATAAAGGAGGTACTGGAGGTATAAACAGCTTATACTCATTCATTTTTACCTTTGTCTGCATAATCTTCTGTCTGTTTGGGCTGACTGGGATATGAACAATGAGCCTTGATACCGTGCATCCGAACACACTCAATTTTGCAGCCTTTTATTGTTTACCATGCATTGGGGAGGGTAATAAAATGAAGAAAATAAAATGTTTTTGACAGCTGTGCATCACTGAGTGTCTGGGTTACATTTTCTCTGAGGCCACTAGTATGAAAAATGTATGCACTATATTTTGTAAGGCGCTAAAGAAAGTAGCATTCAATAACACGCATCAAGTGTGAATGAAAAATATATGACGCTGTTTTCAGCTGCTAAGTAGAAATATGATTGTATTTGGCAGATACAGCAGGAAGGCAAAGATGATTTGGCAGACAGTTGCGTAATATTTTGTAATATTTTTCTGGAGAAAAAGCAATGCAGATGCATGTGATTTTTCTCCTGGTTTTCTATAAGGATAATTCCATCTACATCAATGCTTTCATACATTTCAATGGAGATGATATTTCTCTACAGCAGCAGCACGGTGGTTCCACTTTGGTTCATGTAACTGCAGTTGTATCTAGATGATGTGTTCAGGGGTATGCTGTACTTCACAGGCTTTTTGGGAGATAAATAGCATTGTTTACTGGTGGTCTAGTTTATATTCCGTTTTACAGTGATAGGGGGCAGACTGCTGCTTTAATTCTCTTACTGTAAACTGTGTACTAAACAAAGAGCCAATAAAAAGTATTAAGTCAGAACTCCTTTACGTTACTCTGCATTTATTTTGATACCACAAGTGTCATCCTGCACACAGTCTCTCTATTCGCTTGAATAGATCTTTGATCGAGTATGAATGTGGTACGTGATTGTGTTGTTGTTTTTTTGTATTTGACCGAAGGCAGGGGATTTATGATTCTGCTTTACAAAACCTCTTCCATCGTCCATTGTGCTGATCCAGGAACTGCCTTGAATGTAGGAGCTGTCAATGGAACTTGCTGTTATTAATTTGGTGATGGACAGCATTCAAAACATCGATCTTATTTGAAAAGGAATGTCAGTAAATTCTGCCGCTGCTCTATCTTTTATTTTTCAGTAACCTTCAATTTCTTAGAAATTCTGCTTCTACATATACTTCTTACTTTAGATCTCAGGAGAAGTCTGAGAAAACAAATAAGTAGGTAAAAGTGTGTCTCTCATGTCAGTCATGTATTTGGGTCAGTTTTGGGGGTTGACAGGAGCTGTGTAGTAACAAAATGGCAAAAAAAAAAAGGTTTAGCTTAGTTCAACTAGGAGACATCTGAAAGTTTGGTCCAATAAGATTCTTAGAGTTGAATCTATGTGGGACTCTCAACTCACAGTGGACTGCACACACAGTACAACACACACTCACACACTCACACTCATACTCACACGCACTCACACATTGAATCTGTCTCTGCAGCCTGGGAGAAGAGATAAGGAGGAGCTCAATCTGGCAAACAATAGAAAACAGTGTCTCTCTTCTCCTGGGTCACACACAACACACACACACACACACACACACACACACACTCCTCATCAAAGCTTAGAGTGAGGAGAGGATGTTTCCTACTAAGATGTGAGGTAACACCGACTTAATGAGACACGCCCATAAACACATGCATGTATACACACATTATGCCAACAGCTCTGCAAATGCAGGTTTCTCTGGAGGAGAGAGTGTTAAGCCAACCAGGAGACACATTCATCCCCAGAGTGTCCATCACTATCAGCCAGCTCATTCCTGCTCCTTTACCCTAATGTGCATCTGGCTCTCCAAGCAGCTCTAAAGCCCATTATTGATGCTTTGTATTTCCGCTTCTTCTCATATTGAAAAATGTAAAGTGCTATTTTGGCTCAGGTTTTGAATTAGGTATAATTTGCTTTGAGAAAGCTGTCCAATTCTCTGAACAGTAAGTTCAGAATAAAGTCAAACAAGATTCAGTCTGCTCACAAAATTGTATACAGTCAAATGTGATCCGTCTCCACTTCATGCTGTCAAAAAGACAAACATTATATGATTTGGTCACTCTGACTGCCTTTTATTACTTTTTCATTTTTTTGTTGTCATTTTGACACCATCTTCTCTTCCCTTGCTCTCTCTCTCTCCTTCATTCTCCCCCAGCAGAGTTCCGTTTGTTTTAATTCAGCCTCTGTTCTATTATCCCTTTGCCTCACCCTTCTCGCTCTCTACATATACGTATCACTCTCCTGCTTTTGTCAGAAAGAAATGACCCTCCTGTTGAACATATTGGTAGATGGAGTGATAGCGCAGCATATCTGCCTCTTGCAGACCATTCTCTCTCCCATTTCCTTGTAAGCCATAATGGGATGCAGAAAAATAATTATTTGGAGATGAAGGGCTCTTTCTTGGATCCGGCGCAAAGACCACAATTTTAAGACCAACGCAGTTGTTAAATCCCCATCCGTGCACCCACTTTGTTTAAATAGCAAATGCACCTGCGCCCATGGGCGTGCTGGTCTTACAAGGAGGTGTCTTCAGGTGAATTCTTGGCAAATGGCAGCAGAAAGTGATCGCACCATTGACCAACAAATACCTGGTCCAAAGTCAATAGCGAAACATTTCATTGTTATGTTGACAGTGCATTAGTAAAATGAACCAAACACACAAAAGGAAGGGCAGCAGCACATACACATGCAAAATATTAAAAATAAAAATATGACGGTGCAACTCCGCCATCATAATAGCAATGCACTAAGGTACAAACGCGCCTGGCTTTTAAAGGGAATGGGAGATGATACTCCGATTGGTTTATTGCATGTTACGCCCAAAACACTATGAATTAATGAAGACACTAAGTACAACCCTTTTGAACCATGCGCCAGGCACTTCATACCATGCGCTTGGATTGTTAAAATAGGGACCAAAGAGCGCACATTACCAGAGGAAAATATAGTGACAGGCAGACAGTGTGGAATATAGTAGATAAGCTTCAGAATGGATCCGCTTCTCCTAATGGCTTCATGACAACTTTCACAAAAGAAATTAGCTTGTTAGACTTTTTATCTATTTTTTATTTTAACTGTCCAGCAACATCATCTTTCACCTGTTAGATATAGTGCATGTTGCCACAAACCATTGCAATGCCTCAAGAAATAAAGAAATCCTATCAGGAGAAACATCATTAGACCCGTAATTCAGGAAAGTAACGTGTTTTTTTTTTTATCTGGTCCTCATCTTGTGCCTCTCCTCTCCCAACAGAACAATCAAGGTTGAGGTGTACGACTGGGACAGAGATGGCAGGTAATTCCTCTGTTTTATTTGACCACTTCTATTGTTCTTTTTGTAGATTAACTATCATAAAACCCTTTAAATGAAACACTGCAAACACATATAATATATCCTGGGATCAATACATTACAACTGATCTCAACAATCATGACAGTCATTGTCATTAAAACTTTGGGATTTGCAAAAATCTTAATCTTAATTACTTAATCACATGCATGTTAAGACACAGGATAGTTTTTTTTTAACAATTTATATCAAATAAAGTTATTGTGTGAGCTCTGTAAACTAACAAGGCTCAAGTAATAGCAGCAGAGAAATTAAGAAGTGTTAAACAACCTGAGACCAATTTACTTTTTTTTTTTTGGTAATAATCGTTTTGACGCAAGTATTGATGTTCAAAACAAGAGTTAGTGTCAGTGGTATCAATACTGAAGTATCCACCAGTACACCCCTACTTTGTTGAGGGGGTGGCCATTCGCTATGGCCTACAGCACAACATCGCACTGTTGTTGGGCAAAAACTTGCACTGTGATGTCTTCTGTCTGTGGTAGAATACTTTGTGACACAAATGCTGTATTTTTACTGTCTGTCTTGTGATTGTCATGAAAATGATTTGCCACCATGATAACTTTTCTGAACAGTTCAATTGGTGTGCATCTCATAAGTCTTTAGACTTGTGGCTCTATTACTCCAACTGGAGCTTCTGGATCCGATTTTTCACTGTCCCCTTGCATTTTTTTATAGCAGGGCTGTTTTTGATTTAAACAGCCACTTAGTTTGACAAAAATAGCAATTATTTGAACAAAACCAACTCAAATAAGATGAAACTTTATAGTTCTCAACACCTGTTCTATTTGATTGGGCAATTTCTATAGCGTCATAGTGTTCCGTACTATATTGTGAGGATAGCATGTTATGAATCTGATATGCAATGATAACCTCCCTACTTGTATTCATCTGATAAATACACGGTAATACATTCCCTTATTACTTCCTATGTCGATAAGACTCAACACATTAGCTTCTTGTGCACAGCTTATCTAATTCAAGTCACACATAATTGGCACTACTGTATGTTTTCAGAAGGTAAGGAAGCTGGGTGCAGGACCATCACAGATTGACTGCATAATGATAAGTCTGGATTCTGGCTGCTGACAGTCACAGAGAAAAGAAGTGACATTTGTCAAACTGTAGTTGAACAGGGAGTTGTTTCTCTATTATTTATGCTCTGCAGTCTATTCAGTGTTACTCTCAAATCTGATAGCGGGAACACAGTGATATCTTGGTGTAGCATTTTTTTTAACGGGACAGAAAAACTGTCAGTTTTTAGCAAGCTGTTTGTTTGAACTGAGCTTTAGTGTGTGTTTCAACATGAATTTCTTCCACATGTTTGAGTTGCTCTCATATTCATCATTACATTAATGTCATTTAGCTGATTTATTTTTTTTATCCAAAGCGACTTACAATTGTTATAAATATCGAGATCTGTGTGTATCAATCAAATAATCAAATGGAATATATTGTTGTATTGTATTCATATTTTTTTGTTCTTGCTCTGTTTTTCTTGCTTCTCTCTGTAGTCATGACTTTATCGGAGAATTCAGCACCAGCTACAGAGAACTATCCAGAGGGCAGAGCCAGTTCAACGTCTATGAGGTCAATTTGTGTGTGTATTTGTGTGTGAGCTTTCATGTATTCTCCTCTCCATGGTTATCCTTTAACATATTTATTGTCACTTTCTCACACACACACACACACACACACACACACACACACACACACACACACACACACACACTCTGACAGACAGTTATGATTGATCACTGGCTTATCTTCTCCCAGGAAGAGTCAACACTTCTTGATTAACAGAGTACCACACGGAGAGGAGAGCGCACAGGGGACTGTCATTTTAAACAGCTGCTGTTTGCCTAATAGTGCTCAGATGTGCACACGCACAAAGGTGCACACAGAGGCCCATTGATACGTATCTGAGGAACAGTAATCGGATAGAAACACCGGCACACAAACGCCCAAGTAATATTGTGTTTTCTGGCCTGTGTCGTGACCCTGGTTTCCAACTTAAAGCTGACAATTAGAGAGAAGATGGTTTTCAATTTGTGCAACGAAAACCTCTTTCATTGCAAGAGGCCGTGTGTGTGTGTGTGTGTGTGTGTGTGTGTGTGTGTGTGTGTGTGTGTGTGTGTGTGTGTGTGTGTGTGTGTGTGTGTGTGTGTGTGTGTGTGTGTGTGTTACAACTGTTTCAATCATTGCACCTCTCCTCCAGAGGCAAACGTGTCCTTGTGTGTTCCTATTGCAATGTGAATCAAGGGGAAATGCATAAATCCACACATTTGTATGTTATTTCCCTGAGGTCCTCTTGTTCTGTTTAACCTTGGCACAGTATAATTAGACCATAAAGCTCTGGTTCAACAGCGCTGATGCAGTGTTTGGGATTCAAAGGGAGTTTCAGGATTGTCTATGGCTGTCCCTACATCACAGGAGCAATTGCATGTTTTAATGAGTTTGGGTTGCATCATAAGAGACTAAATTCATTAAGGTCAACGGCCAAAAAAAAGTCTCTTTTCTAATTGGTACACAGGGTCTCAAATCATAATGTAAATCTTGTCCTGTTCGTCAACAAGTCCCACCACTCAGTTTAGAGGCATAATCCCTTTTTGGCTTTAGCTACTATTCTGAATATGTTGGGCTGCGTATTGCTCAAAGGAATATTCATGGTGGTTGCCACACACACACACACACACACACACAGAGATGAGTTTGACAAAGTGCAGTGTGAAAGCAAACCGAACAAACTGAAAAATGCAGCAATGTTGCAACTTCACCCCTGAATCGCACAGAGTTCACCAAACTCTAGGTGTGATCACGTCCTAAAAAATACAGCAGAGGGTGAATAGAGGTATATTCAGACAGACAGTTTGATTTATTTTTTTAACATTAAAGCATGTAAACATGTTCTAGTAGAAACCCAACATACAAGTATGCACTCTGCAGTTCCTCTCAGCTCTATGAAGCTTTTTAGCATCTTTCAGCTCACATTGTCTGGTTTCCGGCCCACAGCTTTCATGTAATCACGTAATCTCAACAGATTTAGTCTCTCTGACTTCTAAACGTCACTATCAGCCACACAACATGTGTTCTGTACAGAATAAGACTTTTAAATAAAAGAAATGTCAATTAAAATCCCTCCGACTCAAAAACAATAAAAAGTTTATATTAAACGTCATGTTGAGTTGATTCTGAACCAATCAGCTGTTAGATCAGCTGAGAGGCAGGCGATTCCCAGCATGCTGTGGATCCACCTGGGTCTTGCAGTCGGTGAAAAGCAATTGTGCTGCCTGCATCTCAAACCTGCGGCCGCCTTGATCTTGTAAGATTATCGTTAAAGCAAGTCGGGATCAAGCTGGACACAAATCTAACCAGCATGCAATGGGCGGTGATCACCGGTGATCGGTTCTGCGCAGACCTGGCTCATCTCGAACAAGCCTATTTCCACCAGGAGGTGCCAATTCTGAACCGGTCCTTAAAAAGGCCAGCCTTATATCACACAAATGTAAGACTGAATTGAAGAATAAATGAATGAATGAATGTTAAAATCCTAGAGAATCTTGTCCTTTTTTTTAGGTGATAAATCCAAAGAAGAAAGGGAGGAAGAAAAAATACCTCAACTCTGGAACGGTGAGGAAATATCCATCAATAATGAATCATTTTTTTCCTTTGATCCATTGAGTTACATGTGCTACTTTTAAAGTGCAATACCATACTACAGTAGATCCAGATGGGTACCTCTTTTAGACTGCTGAGTGTTTCATTTTGTAATTGAACCAGCCAGAAAGAATAAACTGTATTTGTCCCATCAGAGGCAACACCTGAAAGTGATTTTCATTGACACAAAGCTGATTGTGGTCCTATCACTCACAGGTAACACTGCTGTCATTCCTGGTGGACATTGATGTCACCTTCCTGGACTACATCAAAGGAGGGTAGGTCAATGATCATGCATTCATTGAGCGCATACTGAGAGATGGGGATTGTAGTCGGTTTTAATGAGAAGTGACACTCTGTCTCGATTGCCCCATCATGACTCCGTGTCTGCAATATGCCAAAGATAATGATCCCTCAGTGTGAGTGAATCAGATGGAAAAATGTACATTTGCATGTGAGAGGACAGGGAAAGGTGGAGAGAGACTGGCAGATGGGTCGACCTGAAGTCAAGCACACAGGGTTTCGACTCTGGATTGTGTGTGTGTCTGTGCGCTTGTGTGTAATCTTTTATTGTGTTTCAGCACCAGCCCATGCCCTGTGCCGTCGCATGTGCGCTCGTATGTGTGTCTTTGTACATGTGCTTGTGTACGCATGTTGCTCAGGAGGGTTGACCGTGTGCAACCAGGCATGGCGTGAATGCTCGCCTACACACTCTGCCTTCATTAGACTCACAGAAGGGGGGGCTGTCAAGGGAGAGAAAGGTTGTGTGGGTGTGTGTCCGTTCCTGCTGCCCTTGTAGCTTGTTTTGTTTTTAGCTTTTACAGAAAGTCAGCTGGCAAGGATTTTTTCAAAATAGCGTCAAATTTTTAGCCTGGTTTTGCGAGAAGAAAGTATGAGCTTATTCCCTCGGTGCCAAAACCGTAAGAAAACGCAATCTATTTCCCAACCAGCTTTTTTTGCTGCTTTATTCAGGAGGATTTAAACTGACTGCTCAGAGTAGAAGTGCAAAAAGCCGGCCAAAAATTGCTTGAGCCAGTTAAAGGATTAACCAAGAAGAACACTTGCTACGCTAGACTATCTTCTGTTTGCAGCACAAATGATTTAGAGGACTGTACAAGCCTGCCTTAAATCATACATAAATTAGGTGGATGTTGTTGTCCATGCACACTTACCTTTAAACAAAACATTTGCATACAAATTTGAAAGACTTTCTCTTGACTTATGTTCTGACCATCAGGTTCACATACACAGCTCCAACTCTATAAGGCCTACAAGACATTCTATTTGACTGCTGACCTCAACCTCTACTTGTTACCTAACCCCTAATTTCCACCAGGCACGTCTACGCTGCGTTCTGGGTGCGTGGTGTGCCCAGCGACCAATCGCGGGCATTCAAGTTAATGTTTGATATTCCACCAGCTGCGGGGGCCGTTCGGACAACCAAGCAGACAGTGAAACAGCGAGACTATCCTGTCAATTTACCTAAACACACTCCCAAATATTGTTTATCTCTCCTTTACACCACGGACAATGAGAGATTCATCTTTGGGGTTAAAAAACATAATTCCACATCACAAATCTTTTTTTACCAGGACACCAGAAAAGAGAAGGCATGGAGTTTAATTGCGGAAGTGCCTCGAGTGGAAGGTACATACTAGCTTGATAGACGCGCAGTTGTTTTGTAAAGTACTTGTAGTGTCAATATAATCTGCGATTCGGGCAGCAAGATGCTCCGCATCTGAGTCGCACCCGGTGCGGTATGGCACGTGGTACAGCCAAAACGCAACATATTGGACATATTGGACAATCGGAGTAACCCGTGCACAGGAAGATGATTTATATACGTTTCTACTAGTGCAGTTGTAAAGGATGACAGTATAATGTATAACATATTGAGGACTATTCATTTTTCTCTAATAGTCGATGACATACTGGATATTTCCAACCTGGCAAACTTAAGTCACAAAACGACGTCCTGACTTGCTGACTGCAAACATTAAAAGCCATATGTAGAAAGAGCAGTTATAAGACTGGATGGACAGTAACCTCTACATGCAGAGAAACAATAGTCAAAAGAAGGTAAAATACAGTACATGTGCACATTGTGTGAACCCTCACCACAACACAATCTTGTGAAGTCAGTGAAAAGATCACTTTATGACTAAGAACACAGATCAATATATTATTGATTCACAGGACAGGAGTATTGCACTTTGTCTGTGCCGGATTAAGATATTAGATGGAGCTACTGTATATGTTTCAGGAAACGGAAATGAAGCAGGAGTATTAATCGACAGCATGACAGGAAGGCTTCTATGTTTGTATGTTGATGCAGGTTATGGCCATGTGCTTAGTGTGATCACTTTGCATGACGGCAAAGCTCATGGCTTTGAAATGCATGTGTGAACTAACACCACGTGTCCGGGCATATGTTTACTCGCTCTGTTGCTCACTGCTATTGGAGAATTCCCGTCTCCGAGCCTCCTTACACACAGACCATTTTCCCAGCAGCACCGTCAGTCAGAGAGCACTTTGAAACTCTCAGTTAGAGAGTGTTTTTTTTTTTTGGCAGTGCTTTGGGAGTGTGAGCTTGGGGCTGTTACACGCTTGTGTGGCTAAGTGAAGTGCCAAGTGCTGTCTCACTGTTTGAAACCTAAATGGACTGTAATGGTCCTGTTGCATTTACTCCAACTGCATAATGGGCAGACTGTGTATTTGTGCGCAGACACTTGCACTCTCACACACAAATACTGTAGGTAAACACATCCATGCTTCTAGGTACTTTCTCAATTGTGCATTTCCCAAAATCCCTTGTGTGTCGCAATCTGTCCGTACAGGTATATTGTCTCTTGGCCATTCATCTCGTTCCATTTCCTTGTGTCTCTTCTCAGCTCTTCTCCCCCTTCTCTCCTCTTATCTTCTGATTGACAGCTCTTTTTGCAGCTTCAACCCAATCAGCTAATTGTCATTTGGACCTAATTAGGAACATGATCTGCTGGCAGCATTAGCATAAATGACGGATTTGAGAAGGCTCTGTCTCAATCCGCAGAGCATCACTGCTCTTATTCTTTTCACCCCCTTTGATAAAGCATTAATACCGCCCATGGATTTCAACAAAGAGGCCTCTATTCATGAGCACAAGGATAGAAATGAAGAATTGTTGGCTATATCTTTCATTTTGAGTTGTGCCTAAGGCAGCCCTGTCACTCACAGTGACAGATATTGTTTCCCTGTGTTTTGGTATGTGAATTGAGTATTGAAACCAGAATAGAAGCAGGAGGGAACTTGGCTTGTATTGAAATCATTCTGAGAGGTTATCATTAGATAGAGGAGTCAGAATCAAGACAAAGATTTGGAAGATGAAAAATATCTTTAAACGTTTTAGGTATGAGTTGTTTATCGCTCTCCTTTCCACTTCTTTCCTCTCCTGCCAGATGGACACTGTTCAACCAGCAACATCTGTGTGCATATTATCAGGAGAGGTCACATCACACAACCTCTGATGCCGTTTTTAGGCCACTCAGTGCACTCAAGCATACGTTTCCCTCTGGCACTTCTTTAAAAGAGGAAAGGAGACTTCTTGTGAACATGGTCAAACACTTCATGTTTTTGTTTTTTTTAACTTAACATTTCTATTGTGAAGATGAGCACTTGCAATGTGGGGTACACAGCCTATTGACACAGTAATGTAGGTTTTTCAGTATATTCCTTAAATAGTAATAATCAGTCATTTAAAAAATGGGAAATGATTGGACAACTGGGCCAACTCCTCTGTAATTAAAAGTGTGATTTCCCTTGGTCTTTTAAGTTTGGTTTTCATAATTAAAGTTGATGAGTAGTGGTGACTATTGGGCCCCGTAACTGCCAGAATGAATAGCTTACTGCTAAGTGCTCACAATATTTTACTAGATGTGGCTTTTGTGTCTTTTAAAGTTGCCAATATACTTTGGCAATCAATTATAGACTATTATGTTTCTATTAAAGCCCCCTATGTGAAAAGAGTCCAACTTTGGCGACTCTGTATAAATACATAATTGGTGTCACTTTTTTGTTTTTTTGTTAGAATTGATCTAAATATTCATCATCTTTGCCATTGTTCTCTTACTCATGTAGTGAAGGTTGTCTTGCTGCAGGAGCATATGGAAAAGATCATCTTTTTACAGTCTGGAAAGGAGATGCTTTGAATATTTAGGAGAGACATTAGCATCCAGCCTGTTCAGTCTGCAGGAAAGCTTATTTGAATGTAGTGCGCGACCTCCTCATCAGTCTGCCCCCTGCTGCGCGGTATTTTGTCATATTGGTTCCTAGCTGAGTCACTGCTGGCTTTAACAGCGGGGGAAGATCAGTGACTGACAGTAAAAAAACAGCTGGTAAAGTGGCATCCCCCCTCCACCCCAAACACACTATTAAATACTGTACGCACTACACACAGAGGCTTACACACACTATTGAAAATGGGCAGCCATGTTTTTTAATGCTGTTTATTGTACTGTTTTGTATCCAAGACTCAGACTCTGCAGATTAAAGATGTACAGTACATACTGTATAAACTGTAAATGCACAGATAGACACTCACACAGAAATCTGTGTGTGTGTGTGTGTGTGTGTGTGTGTGTGTGTGTGTGTGTGTGTGTGTGTGTGTGTGTGTGTGTGTGTGTGTGTGTGTGTGTGTGTGTGTGTGTGTGTGTGTGTGTGTACGTACTATATAAGACACAGAGAAGTAAATACCAGGAAGGAGATTGTGTAGTGGAGGTAAAAGTGAACAAGCATCTTCAGTGTGCAATTAAAGCAAGGCACTTAAGCACTCAAGGGTGTGCCTCACTGACACCCTTTACTGTCCCATTAGAGGTTGGGAGAAAAAATATTTTTTTCCCCTAAATTCCCCATTGAAGATAATCAGGTGGAACTTGCCTTTGGTTTTGTATGAAATATTTCTACTGGAGCCAAAGGTTGAGGTAAACTTGCCAAGAGGTGAATTGCAGCCTGACTGGCAAATTAAAAACAACAACATATCATGACAGAATAAAGGTGGCCTTTAAAGGGTTGGCGAAGTTTACCTGTACCTTCAGGACACAGAACGATAAGGTTTGGTTTATAAGACACACTAAGCTCACAGCTCACCTCTGCCCGACCATGTGTGTGCCTCTGAAAATTCCTTATCATACCTGCCGGAAGATTAGATAGTGGTACTCTGCGGCTATGCTTCATCCTTTATCCTTATCCTGTTGCACAGGTGAATGTGTGTTTGTCTGTGTATTTTCAGTAAAGGAATGTGCTTTACTTATAATATATAAAGAAAGAAAATTCTGTAATATTTAAAAAAAAAATACTTTATGTCACTTAGTATATAAAGTTTGTGTTAAGCATGTTTGTTTCCATGGCAAAGACTATCTTTATCTCTACACTGCAGATAACACTGGAAGGTGCAACTTAGTCTACTGGCACTGACTAAATAAATAATTATACTTACTGTAAATACCCAAGTAAAGTACATTCCTGTACTGAATATACACAAAAGACACCCATTCACCTGATTTAAAAAAAAAAAAAAAAAGACAACATGTCCAGGTAAAATCCCAAGAGCCAATACATGATGTCTCACTCACATTCTCGTGTGATTAATGCAGAGCATAGAGTTGACCTTTTTGGAGTGTGGCTATTAATATTCTCTCCATTTGAAGTCAAAATTATGGTGTCAAACATTAGGGGTGATATTCACTTTGTAAAGCAAGAACCTCACATTGACCTTCAAGCTAATGACTGGTGAATTTTACAGTCTCACAGCACAAAGTGATCACAGTCAAACTGCAGAGGTTTGAGGACGCTGATCGATGCCAGTCACTCAACAATTGCCATTCTCTTTTCAAAAGAATTCAGCCAATATATTTTGATTTGAAACCCTCATTTTGTTGTCAATTTCTGCTATTGTCATAGTTTTTGACAGCGTTTTAAATTGAACAAAATGTATGTGATTCATATTGCTGATGTTGAAATTGTTGTTTTCTAGTGCTGATGTGGCAGATTGACGTGTTCCTTTTCATCTACTCTCTTATTTTGTCGCTTTTTATTGTTTGTTCCCGAACTCACCTTGTTCCCCTAGCTCTCCCTTTCACACTCACAATTGGAGATTCTCTCTCAAACTTTGCGTGTGCTCAAGTATGGGTGTGTGCGTGTGACACAGAGAGATTGGATGGGAGAGAAAGAGGAGATGCATAATTTAGGCTGAAGCTGCTGCTAACGTGCAGAACTGGACCAGAATTCACTCAGACCTCCTCTCTCTGCTCCCTTGTCCTTGTAGCTGTCCTCTAGAAAAGCTTATGCACTGTAATTTTGTAAATAAATCACATGATTACAAAGTCTACATTTAAGCTTTAAAACATGTCACTATTAAGGGTTCTGAGTATCACACTGGATGATGAGGAATGGGACTCAATATGGGAATATTAAAACTATGTCAAGCAATGTGAGCGTGTGCCTCATTCAGTTCAAGATTATACATCGCTTCTATTGGACTCCCTCCAGATTGTTAAAATTGGTCTGAAAGACACCAAATTGTTAGAAATGTAAGACAGAGGACGGCCAATTACTTCATGTCCTAGGTCCGAGAATTTTGGAGCGGGATACATGATAACCTATGTCGTATTGCAGGGACCCAGGTTCCATTCAGCCCAAGATTATTTGTTCTGGGAGATGGGTCAATCTTACGCGGGATGGATAAGCACATAAAAAATTGGGTCAGGGCTATTGATAGCCAGACATATTCTTTTAACAGGGTGGAGGAATGAAGGAGAGTGCTCGTGAGATGGCTAGTGTGGCAGCCAAAATGGGAAAAGTACTTGATCTTTCTGGGGGGCTCCTAAGAAGCTTTGTGCTGGGGAGAGACTAGTCCTGATTGTCAATTATCTTTTATAATCGCAGTTTCTTTGTTTAACCGCAAATAATTGCTAACATTAGGTCATGTTTTAAGTTTGATTTATTATTATTTCAATTGTCAGCTGTTGGCACTTGACCCTATACACGTTCATAACAACGAAAATGACAACGGTAGATATAGTTAGAAAAAATGTTTTATGACAATAAAGAGGCATTGTTTACCAAGTTTGTTTCATAGGCTGTGTATTTGGGTTATTACATTATCTGGGTCACATAACCGTGATATAACCAAAAGATGTATCCTGAAATTCATTCAAAACTTTAATTTGTTTAAAAAAGTAATACAAAAACACTTTTTTTTTTTTTTATTTGACTAGAAGAGACAATTATATTGTTAATTGCAATTATTTCTGGGACAATTAATGGTAATTAATTAATTAATGTGTGTGTGTGTTGGAGAGTTTTATTCACAAATAGAGGTGCCATGTAGTGCTAAAGATGTGAAAAACTTTACTGCTATTAACTAATAAAGACAAAGTATTTTTTGTGAAAAGGTATATGTCACCAAAGGCAGACAGATACGCCTGATTGAGCTTCAAATATACCCTACATCAACAATATCTTAATGACTTACTGGTTATGCATGTACTGTAGGTATTACTTTTCCCAAAAAGGATAAATCTGAGTGAATCTCTGTCTTTCATTTTTCAAGCTGCAACTAATATCTGCTAACCTGAGATGGCAGCTCCACTCCCTAGCCCTTCCGCGTTTCCTGGGTTTTGAAAATCCCAAACATGTGGGCTGGTCCTTAAATGTATCTTGGACTTTTTCCTTCCCTCCCTCTCACTCTGTCCCCTCTGGATGATACAGTGCAGTGTTTGACACTATTTGAATACAGGACATGTGTAGAATAGGGATGCTTTTTGTGTGTGTGCGTGTGTGTGTGGCAGCGGATAAAGAATGGTGTGAAAAGCTGTGACATCCTGTTCCTGCAGGTTAACAAGTTAGGAAATGTTTGGATGGAGAGAGATGCAACACTACCTCATGCTGGGTGCTGTACTGTGTGTTGTTTGTCTCTGCTTTGTTTCTTCTCTCGCTGATAAAGCTTCTTCATCACATCTATCTCATTTGTCGTTTTTTTTTCTCCCAGAAAGTGCAAAGTTTGTGTAAAGCAGAGCACAAGCCAAAACGCAGTCATTCAGAAAGTTAGCTTGTAAATAGATATACTTGTGGCATAAATAAAGTTTTTATAATAATGTTTTATCATTGTATAGAGTCATCATATAACCCTAATCCTAATCTTTTAGCTACAGACTGAATTTAAAACTTCACTTGAAATCATAAAAATGTGGACTATGTAAAGACACAAAATAGATTTTCTGATCTGATATCCACATTGTTTGGAATAGTACCTAATTTTTCAGTTTGTTCCAGTGAAATATCTCAATAACCATTGCATGGATTGCAGTGACATTTCATACACACATTCATAACCTTCTCCGGATTAATTCTAATAGATTTGGTGAGCCCTGACCTTTCATCTAGCAGGCCATGAATATCAGGTCCAAAATATTATTTGTCCAATATAATAAGTTTATGACATAGCTGTAAAAACATTCCCATCAGCCTCGACTGTATTTTGTGTTTAGTGCTATTTAGCAAAGGTTAGCATTCTAACATGCTTAACTAACATGGTGACAGTGGTAAACTTTATGCTTGTTAAAAATCTGCAAATTGGTTAATTGTCATTGTGAGTATGTTAGCATGCTGCCGTTAGCATTTAGCTCAAAACACTACTGTGTCTAGGTACAGCCTCACAGAGCCACTAGCATGACTAGACCTCTTGTTTGCCTATTATTTTAAGTCCTATGATGATTGCGGTTTACTGCTATGTGAATCTGTATTAGTCAAAACGAAATTACCCATTGGTCTGGGCAGTCTAATTTAGCATACAACATTTC